>JAVQJG010091017.1:0-20123 GCA_036024015.1 Craterocephalus amniculus | reverse complement strand
CACCACCTCATTTAAAGAAGGAAGTTATAACAAAAAAAAACTAAAACGTGGAAGGTAACACAGCACACACACACACACACACACACACACACACACACACACACAGGCATGCTACATTTACAAGAAGCTAGCAGGGTGGAGGAGATTTATGCGTAATAGAAGCTGAGGGTGGAGGGCTCAGGAAAAGGGCAAGAGCGTGGGTTGCACTTCCCCTCCGTCAGTCCTGCTGTCATCGCCGGGGTGTAAATGACTCGTTTCTTTAGTCATTTCCTCCTTCCACCACTGGCTGCTTTTCTCAGAACAGTGAAGGAGAGCATGTGTGACAGTGACGGCAGGGAGGGACGCCGTTTTCAAGGTAAAGAGAAGCCAGCGATGAGCGTTGTGCCACTGTACACCTTTAGAAAATCTCCTCTGCTTTCCCGGAGGCCATGCTCCGTCTCTTCTGAGTAAACACAGCATCACCACCCCCTCCGCTGCTGTAGTGTTTTTTCCTTCCTCCTTCTGCCAAACGTCATTAAAAGTTGTTTTAGAGACAACAGTTTGCGCTGATGTCACTGATGTAAAAAAAGAGCAGCCAAATACACAGCAAAATGCTGAGATGACTTGCGAACTTGTGTTTGCTTACAAGGCTTCGCCCTGAAGTCTTGCTTGTTTGTTCTCACTCTCCTGTTTGTCAGAAGAAACAGAGGGATGAGCATGGGGTAAAAATCTTCAGATCCAGCTTTATTGTTCCCCTGCTCCCCATCTTCATTTCCTGTCAACTCTCCATGGTCTTAAGTCCAACGGAGGCCCAAAAAATTCCAAAAATGCTAACAGGGAAGTCTTGACAGCCCTTGCAAAAGGAGGATGAACAGTAGCATTTATCCAATTAGCCCCTTAAACAAGTATGGCATCAATAAACAGCTGGTATGCCAATGCACCTGTAATGTACTAGAAGCTTTAACAACAACAAAAAATCAGGGATAGTGATACAGCTTTGTAGGCGAACATGGTCATAGAAATGAGAAACGTCTCTCATCTCGGTGCTCAAATCTCTTTCAAAAGTGAGAAACACACAGGAGCGTGAACGTGAAGACAGTAAGTGATGACAAACAGTGCAAAATGAGCCGCCATGGCTGAGTAATCGCTTACGAATTTCCAGATAACTCAGGCCGTCTTCAAGATCACTTGGTCTCAACACACTTGCTGGGTATTTTAGGCAGTCTGTGTTCTGCAGACGTCCAGCAGATGGCGCTGTCTCACAGTTAATCAGGGAGTCCTTCGGCATCATGTCAGACCTTAAACCCAGCGATACATTAAAGAAATATAGAATGATACTGTTGTGGATTAAGAGGATGACAAAGGCCACATTCCCAAGCAGGGTTAAGACCTTAATGCACAGCTATTAGGAGATCTAAATGAATGAGATATTTCAGGATTGCAGCTAAATTTCACCCTCTGGATGACTGCTCAGCGCCTAATCACAAGCTTGCTACACACCAGGCTTCTTGATGCAATTAACTCTTTGAATGCTGCAACGCCCTGAGGAAAAACAAAACAAAGCCCAAAGAAAATAATGTAGATTACAATAAACAGCATGTAAATATGATCCACCCATGCACACACACACTTGCTCTCCCACACACACACACACACACATATGACAGACTGACTGCTAAATGGCATATAGTAAACATACAGTTTTAACACCCAGCTGGGATGAAAGCCGATCACTAACTCACATAGTCAAACACACACACATATACACGCACACACAGTTACACCCTTTGGCTGATTGGAATGCAGATTACTCTGTCACACGTAAACACACACACACACACACACACACAAAGCGAGTAAATCCTCTTGGCTCCTGTAGGCCCTGGCCGGTGGAGAGATAATGCAGTGGCAGCTCTAGCGGCTCGTTAATCTTTAACCAGGAAGGGATTTGCCTATCAGCTTGTTAAAACTAGCCGTGCAGCGCTGCTGGTCCATCCACCCGATCCAGTCACCAAGATGAGTCTGACCATGTCCGGAGCAGCTGGGCCTCAAACTATATCACCCATAGCTGTACCACACATGAAAGATAACCATTTTCTGGAGGCTTGTAAATAAAAAACTTGTGTAAAAATGTAGTTATCCTGTTTAGAAAAAGACATAAACCACTGAGTGTCTGCCCTAAAATGAGCAATAAAAAGGCCTTGGCTATAAACTAGTTGCTTCTTTGGGCAGTTCTGCTCCACTTCTTACTTCCATGTAATTACTTTCTAGTCAAACAGCATGACCACTGCTTTCTAATTCAGGTACATTTGCTAATACAAATCGAAACACTTTTAAGACAAGAATACAAGAATAAATTTGACGATGACCTTCAGGTAGCATCTGCGCAAATGTGAAGCAAGATTTGTTATCATGCCATTCTGGGAAAATCCCATAGCTCAGATTATGAACTTTTATCACGAGCGCTCTGCACATAATTAAAGCATGTTGGCATCCCTCAGCAGAAAAGGATTTCTCAACCTGAAGCCAGAGGACCAAGCATCCTCCCTGCTGAAACATCTTGGGAGTAAAGCAGCTTAGGCCTCGACACTGGAGGGGGTTTAGGGTAAGCTCGATGAGTGAATGTCATCGCGTTTGGTTGGATGAAGATGTGCAGATAGTGAGATTAAATGAATGGCAGAAGGGTTTGTAATAGAGTTCAGCATAAAGGAAACAAACAATGGTGCTTAAAATACCAGTAAAGCAGCAATGTGGAGGAAAGCATCCAAGCAAACACAGGATGCAGTATGGGCCGCGCCACCATGTGCTTCAGCCTAATTTACCTAAAAATGACACCCAATATAACTGACTGAGTAACAGCAGGAAGCCAAAGTCTGTGGCTGACTAAATGAACACTTTAGATTATCTTAAGTATGGAAATAAAAGTTCTATCAAGTACAAATTAAACAGCTTTAGATGTTTTCAGGGGGGAAAAAAAACAACAGAAACCAAGTTATGGCTGTTTTTTTTTTTTACAGTAATGACAGTCATATGCATGATTTCTGCTCAGTCTATAGATGAATATTTGGAACTATTTAATCACTGTAGTAAGCTGGGACACAAATGTCAACAGTAATGGAAATATAACATTTCATGCAGCCGTTTTAAAATGAGTGACTGGAGGTTAAAATGATGCAAAATGAGAGCCATCAGATCTAATAATAGAGATTAAGGAATTATGTAATCATTTGACAGGTTCTTGGGAGACTATCTCTGGATTTAAATGTTCAGACACATGAATGCCAGGGTTTGGATGTCAACCGTGCATACAGCAGTTTGCAATTAGGGCTGGGCAATAAATCGATTTTATCGATAAATCGAATTTGCTATTAATGAGGATAACATTTTTTGAAAATCAAGATTTTCTTAGCCGGAAATATTTTGCCGACGTTGCCTTCCCTCACGTGTACAACTGTATGCGTGAAGTTATATTTTCATTGTTTACAGTGGCAGGGCCTGTCAGCTTGTTTTACAAATTTGTTTCACAACGTAAAATATCTGCACTTTGAATTTAGGTCAACTTCCTGAATGGGTGATTGACATGAAAGCATGTTTTCCATAAAATCTAATATTTGTGATCTGTTTTAAAGAAAAAGACAGGAAGATTAAAGAAAATCGATTAAAACCAAAAACCGGATTTGGTTTTAAAAAATCTGAGATTTTATTTTTTGCCCATATCGCCCAGCCCTATTTGCAATGATCTCATTCTTGAACACATAAGATTACATGCAGCGTATACAGGGGCGCAGCAGGATAAACCTGCTCTGGTAGTTCCAGCTTTGTTTGACTTCTGAGATGAGATGTCAGCGCAAACTACCCTCGTGCGCCGTACAACAGATGCACGTTCGAGTGATGTGTGTTTGCACAAGCAGAAACACCTTTGAGCACCATCTCCTTTTTCTCCAAACCAAAGACAGAAAACCTGAATATCAGAGGAATCCTGAAAGAGCAGCGCCTCAAAGGCCACAATTCCACTGGAGAATAAGAGAAGAAGAAAAGCTAGATAAAGACACTTGGAGAAAGGTGGCAGTGCATGTGTGGCAGGGGGTGTGAGCAAGAGATCAATACAGAAGAGAGAGAAAGAGCATTAGCGGCTGTCATTATTCAGCAGGCCTCCATTATGAAGCGACAGCATACATCTCCCTCGGACCTGGGCCGCACCGGCCGCAACACACCAACATGTCTTTGTGCAACAAGCAAAGAGAGCAGCAGTCTTCCTGTCTTCTACCTTATGTGGCTTCAAATGATGCACGTGTGTGCGCGAGCGTGCGTGCATGTGCACATCTTATTATTCATCCCTCACCTCCTACTTCTCTTCCTCTCACCTCCACCCCCAACCTGCCTGATAGCAGCTCGCGACAAAAACAGACAGATTTCAAAAGACCAGCCGGCATCATCCATCTCCCTCTCCTCGGCTTTGTTTTTCTTTTTTTCCTTTTTTCTGTAACGCACACACACACACACACACACACACACACACACACACACACACAGCTACAGAGAAATAGCATGTCTTGAGGGCAGGCACGAGCTGAGATGACTTTCTCTCCTCCCTTCCTCCCTGCATCCGACTCACCCGCCCTGACAGTGCCATTTCCTCTGTCTGTTAATTACATATCAGCTGTGGTACAGCTTGCTGAGGTTGTGGTTGTGTGGGTGCGTGTGTGTCTGCATGTCATCTGGGGAGTGTGTAGTTGCGTTCTCTGAGACACCGGTGTGGGCGTATGACAAAACAGTCTGGTTACGCTTCACAACGCTGCTTAGAGAGTGTGAACACACATGAAGAGGCACATATTCAGCCACACAAACACACATAAGAGCCTCCTGTGTGTGTGTGTGTGTGTGTGTGTGTGTCTTTATGGTGCATGCCCTCTGGTGTCAATCTGCTGCCTGTCCCTGCCACAGCCTCATTTTCTCAGTGGGGATCCGCTGCTGCCACTCCCCTGATGAGAGGGCCCGGCTTCAGCTGGGGTCCAGCTGTTTGATTGGGAAGGCAGCAGGGAGTCGCTCTGACTCACTGCCATCATGGCCGCCATCACCGCCGCCTGTCCAGGCTCTCTTTCAATCACCTCACCTGCTACAGGGAGGAGGTGGCAGCGTTGCTCTCTCCAGAAAGGGAGGGCGATATCGCAGATGTTTCAGATCGTGCACACACACAAACTCAACAAAGGAAGACCTGCCGCGGAGCTTATCGTGGTTTATGCACCTGTGGTGTTCTTTAGCACACGTTATGCCGCGCAAACGACACAAGCACACACACAAACACACATGCCGCAGGGAAGATGGATATATGGGATTGTTCTGCTCTGACATATTTTGGTTATCTTTAAACTTTCTCACTCTTTTTCACCCTCCAAGAAAAAAAAATAAAAAAAACACACACGGCACCCCTACGTACACTTCCCCCACCATCTCTCCTCTCTCCTCTCTTTCTATCCGTGATGTATTCTGCTAGGTTGTAGTTGCCTAATTAGCGACGCAAGCGCTCTGCATGGGCCTTGATTCCCAAGCGGCTCCACCGCACACACACAAACACACACATGTTCCCAGCCCCACTTGACTTTCCATTGCAAGGTCCAGTTGTTGAGAGTTACCCTATTATAATCTTGTAATTGGTATAATCTGTGTGTGTTCCTATTAACACACTCTCACGTGTGTGTTTCTGAGAGTGTGCGTATGATTTGACGAGTGACTCTCTTTTTCTCTGGGTGAGGAAACTCAGTGACCACACAGAGAAATAATTGTTTCGTTCTGTGCCCAAAGGAACAGTTAGGAGAAAACTATCCTGGAAGATGCACAGATGGGCTTTCAGGTGACTGCTGTGAACTCAGGTTTCATTTCAAAGCTATAAAATCACCGCTGACATCTAAGGACATAATGGTGCCTCTAATAGGCTTAATGTACAGGGAAATAAGCTAAATTCTTCAGAGATTGGTGTGGGAGGCACACCTGACTTGTACCATCACTTTAAACAACAAAATGCTGTGTGGAGTTTTCCCTGTGTCAACGTGGATTTTACTCAAAAAACTCCAGCTTCCAAGTCTAAAACATGCTTGTCAGATTAATGAAATTACCATAGGTTTTATTCTGAAGGACATTTTTCAGATATTTTATACCAGGGATTTTTGGCCATGAGGGTTGCACAGTTGTTCTTTTAAAGTTTGAAACACAACAGGACAAAAATTCATCAATTTGCAAACTGCCTTTTTTGGTATCCACCCGAGTGCTCCTGCATCACGATTCCAGTGGGCTGCCTTCACTCCCTTATAGGAAATACAATCAGAAAAGCCAAATCCCCTTTGTTTAATAAGTGACTGATTAAAGTATGCAAAGTTAAAATGCAAGCCACAGTGGTATGCAAGTCAGATATGGCAGCACTTCTGAGTGATAAAACATATAATTGTTACATAATACATGTCTAGTATCTCATTAGACAACTATTTGGAAGAAAGGTATGTGTTAATATCACATTTTTTTAAGATTCCAGTTATATTGTTTTTCATAGCTTATACAGTATGATAATCCCGTTTTTCCGTTTTTGCACTCGTCATGCATTATTGTTGGTCAACTCAATAAACATCCAATTCAAAACAGCGATACACAAATTAATGTTCCTTAAAAAAGTGAACAAGTATGTATAGCCATCACCTTTTAAAATACAAGATATGACAAATTTCACATGAGCATATAGTAAAGCCAAAAAAATGTAGTCAACTTAATGATGAGTGGATTAGACAGATATGCAGACAGGCAGACAGTTTTTTCTGTTTCCTGAGTCATTTAGAATGCACAATTGTTGCGTTGACAGGGGCCTACGCAAACATAGTAATACCACCAGAAAGCGTAGGGATAAGGCCCATTTATGCACGACGCAGATGACTGATACGCACACGCACGGAATGTTTCGTCCGTCTTCTGCGTCAATTTCGTGCATTTTTGGTGCGTTTTCTGGCTCCTTGCGCATCCGTCACTCGACGCAGACGACGGAGTAATACCACCGGAAACCGCGGGGTCAGTGTTGAGCAAAGTGGAGCAGAAACAAACCAGGGAAGAAGAAGAATATAAACAGGAAGAAGAAAACCATAGAAGAAGAATTTAGACGGCGAAAAAAACATTAGAAGTTGCACAAGCTTTAGAAATAAAGTTCTACAAGTGTTAAGGGTGTGTTGGTGGTTAGAAACAACTTAATAGCAGCGTGTTTGTGCCGCCAATCGATGTTTGAATCTAACGTCGTATCGCAGAGTTTATAATAAACTCAGCACTGCCGCTTAGCGGAGGTTAGCCGTAGCAACAGAAACGACGCATGGAAGCATGAAGACGCTTGGAACGGACGCCCCAAATTACGTCCGTCAGGGAGCATAAATGGGCCTTTAGTGTGGGGCAGAAGAGCTGACCAGAGAAAGGAACAAACCAGAGAAGAAGAAGAGGAAAAGAGGAAAAGGTGACAATGAGTACAGCAACTGCAGAGATGGTGGGAGCTTTAGAACAGAGTGTGTCAGGAACAACTTTATAGTGGTGCACTACCATCAACTGATGTCCAAAGCCGAAGTCAGAACATGCAAGCTAACACCATGGTCCTTGAGGGCCGCATTCCTGCAGGTTTTCCATCCATCCCGCCTTCAACAAACCTGATTCAAATCAAATAGATCCAACAACCAATCACACTGGCTCATTTATTTAAATCAGGTATGCTGAAGCTGGGATGGATGGAAGACTTGTAGGATGAGGGCCAGGTTTCCTGTCCCCTGCATTAGTGGATGAAACTTCCTAACTATGGCAATGTGAAAGATGTATGGACATACAATATGAAGAGCAGTGACATATGACACCACTGAAACTGATGCAACGATTACCCATAAAGTACATAAGGAAACATAAATGGGCCTGGAAACGTCACTCAGTGCCAGCGCAAAGGGGAAAACCATACAGCTGATGTGAAACTGAGATAAGATGCAACACATAAAGAAGATGGGAAACAAAACAGGACTATAAAAAGAAATTTCAAAAATATACCTGCTCTTTAGTTATGCAAACATCGGTCGGATTAAACCAGCTTA
Organism: Craterocephalus amniculus; assembly: GCA_036024015.1. Taxonomy (NCBI): domain Eukaryota; kingdom Metazoa; phylum Chordata; class Actinopteri; order Atheriniformes; family Atherinidae; genus Craterocephalus; species Craterocephalus amniculus. The sequence continues at coordinate 12,048 of JAVQJG010091017.1, read as the reverse complement.
GCTAGCAACTAGCTTCTCTGTGAGAGCATGATTAGCACAGCAGCTGTTGCAGCACAATGCAGGCATGAAGCTCTGTCCATAAGCCGATGCGGAACCCTCCACCCTCGCTTCTTCAGACACATCGGACTTTCCACTTATATACAAGCAGTCGTGCTAACAAACAGACACAATATGACAGTCAGCTGATGTAGCAGATACCTCAGGAAGAGGAAGAAAAAAAAACATCGAGGAAACAAGAGAGGCAAACAGACATGTTGAAGAGAGATGGAAGCAGACACAGATAGAGGCAAAAAGAGAGATGATGATGTGATAGCAGAAGAAAAAGGGCTTTGTTGAAGAGTGGCCCTCAGTACAATGCTGGGTTATACTGCAAGAGTGTGACTGGAGGAAGCACAAAGGCAAGACAGAGAGACACACTATATGATTCATACACACAAATAAAAGCTTAATGAAAGAAGCAGCACTTGGTGAGGCCAATAGTCAAGCATGGTCAGTGCTGAACGTGTGTACGATTCCCTTATCTGCTGCTCTCATATTGCCCGTGTAGTGTTTATTTGGCCAGTGCTTATCAGGATGTGGAGGATGACAACGACAGCCGCAAATATGAGCTACACAAACACACACAATCTGAAGTTATCCAAGTAGTCCAGTGTAGCAGGACTGTCTCGTGTGAATGGAAATGTTTTCCTTCTTCAGCTCCCCCCCAGGCAATTTAATCCAAGCTGCGGCCAGAGAACACAAAGTCAACATTGTGAAAAAGTTGCAGGTGATTACTTCACCGCCGAGAACTGTGCGCCGCTGTCTAAATGAAATCACACTGGACACAAAGGCTGCATGCCTCCAGTGCGGTTAAGGGAATGGGTGGTGAAACATGGGACTCGAACACAGCAAAAAAGCAGCAGTGTGACTCGTTACCCGACTCAGCGGGCAACCGTCATGTCTCACGGTAATGGCACAGAGGCGCGATGTTCGGCAAATGGAATGCAGAAAATCTGCGATAAGAACAAATGCTGGACACAACAATGCAAAGATACAATCGAACTTAGTCAAAGTAAACAGAACAAAGAAGTCACAAAGCCTAAAACATTTCGCAGAACCATACACGCCCGAGCACAGAGACATGATAGGAGATTGAGCAACAGGGACAGAGGTGTGGATCTGCAGCAGACTCACTGAAACATCCTGGATCACCTCCTTACAAGTGATCATCTTATTGTTTTTCCTTCTTATCTATAAGTGTGATCGACGATGAGCATGAGACAGTGTTAATGCCGCGTTATAAGGTGGATTACGCAGATGGAAACGCTTATTACAAGAGTTTGAGTTTACAAACTGAAACCAAGAATCATATTCAAACTGTGTTGTCACAGCAGCAGCATTAACTGATATCTGGAAAGTTTTAATTCGCTTTTATCAAAGATCTGCCCCCGCTTACACTCCGCGTGACCGCCTTCATCTTGATCATCAAACCATTGTTTGATGAGTAGTTTTTTTTTAATCTTATGCAGGAGCAGGTTGATGAAGAGCAGGTAAGTACATCAAGTCAATAGACCAAGTGACAGGCAGCTTTATTAGTAAAATATGTGGCAAAAAGTCTTTGGTATGGAAACAAAAGTCAGCAGTGACGGGAAGTTTTAGACTGTCTGACATGACTTCTTCTACCTGGGGGGAACCGACCGTCTGCCTGGTTGTCTTCAACTCTGATAAATATTTGATGACCCGTTTGTTCAGCTGTCTTCACCGTTCATCACATTTACAGCTCGCATTTACTACCTCTTCTTTTTTTTCCCCCAAGAACACCCTGTAGACACACAAAAAATCAAACACCCCACCTCACACCATCCCACAGGGAGAAGCCATCAACCAGAAACTTAACGCAGCAAAGTCGATGACATGCCCAGAGAGAGCTCTAGCCCTGTGAACAGCAGAACAGAGATGAAGGGGGGGAAAGACGGAGAGAAAGACAGGAGCGGACCGAGAGGAGAAGAAACATGGCAGAGAGGATGGCCGAGGGAAAACCCTCATTTCCTAAACATCCTACAGTGGTTTCTCTCCCAGCATACAAGCAGACCACACAGAAACCCTGCCCTGGCACACAAAGAGAGCGGTGTCTGCTCCCACATTTCCATACCACCTCAGGACATTGTTGTCATGCTAGTCAAAGCGGAGCCTCGCCCAGTCAAACACATCCCATTCTCTCTAATAGGGAACTATGTAAACCCATGCAAAAGGTCCCTCTACAGTCTGTGCTATTCAAAGCTATCAATGTGGGCTGTTGATAAGAAGATGCAAAGTGGGTCACCTTTAACTCCAGGCTCCTTGTGTAAACAGTACAGGGAGCTGCTTGGGACTCTCCTAATCACTCTCTAAACAGAGCCAGGTGCTGTTGCCACAGACAAACTGTCACCAACACTCTGCTCAACACAGCTGCTGTCTGGCCCCCAGACACTCGCAGCACTGCAGGCTACCGCAGCATGACAAACAGCCCAACGACACCTGAAAATATGCCAGCCTAGTAAAAGCAGCATCACATTAGAAAAAGGTTTAAGAACATTTAAATAGGCAGGTAAGTGAAAAAGTCTGCTTCTGAGAGCGAGATTTGCATAAGTAATCCCACACGCTCTTCAAAAAGCTGAACCGTCAGACATAAAGTAGGCTGTGACGAGTGACAATAAGTCTAACTAAAGCTGGCTAACTTAATTGTGCTAAGGAGGTTCACGTTTTTCAGTTTAGCGGGAAGGGAGGGGAGGCAACACAGTGATCTTATGTTGTGGGTGATCTTATCTTATGATCTGTTTTCCAAGGAATCGCGTCATTAAATAAGTAACAGCGCTGTCCTAAACATACCACTTGCCCTGCCTGCATGAAGCAAAAGTATGACTGGTTGTGGCTTAATAAGGATGATGATCAGCGTATGCATTATGCATCTCGGATACTGCATGGTGGATGAAGAACAGCCCTGTGCAGGCTAACGTCCTGGGCCTCAAAGCAACAGAGACATGAATCCCCGCTGTTGGTCATCAGAATAAAATCAAAAGGGAAAACAGTGATGGGGGAATTAGTCTTTTAGCCGTGGGTTACAGTGACAAGCTTTACAGCCAAGTAACCGTGAGCACAGCGATTATCTGTGGGGAGGATTGTGATTCAGATCATGGATCATGATTCTATCCTTAAACATCCTCATATGATCTGTAGGCTAAACCCTCCAACCCTGATAGGAGTTCAAACATTTTATCTTCATTAAGAAGTACAGTAGATGGATCAAGAAAATCTTTTGCAAATGAGAAAAGAATGTCCAACTGGACATTCATAATATTTCTACTAATCACTGTCAGACAAATCTAGATGCCTTGCAAAACGTTTACAGGGTAAAAAACAGAATAAAAATTAAAAAAACATAATTGATTAACATTTTCAATGAAAGATAAACTGTCTGAGTCGAATTAAACAAAGCTTTATCACCAAATGTTTTCTCTCTTAAGTTAGACCAGGAAAAATGGATGTCTTTATGGAACCAACTAAACCACACAGTTGTATATGATGCACTATAAGCTTAAAAATAACTTCTGCTTGCAACTAATGATATCGCATCAAGAAGTCCAGGACAAAGGACAAAGTGGGAACAGCCTGCACAGCACAACAGGCAAATAAGCTGAAACTGAAACATATCAATGTCCCGCACTTTTTACTACTGTAATGTCACTGTAGCCTTATACAGCTACTCAACACTGACTCTGAAATGATTCACAATTGTATATCTGAGGGAAAAAGAATAATTAATACTCTTCAATAACCTTAAATAATAAAAATACTCCAAACATGATCGCCGAGCCATCAGTAGGAGCATATTTACCTAAAAAGGCATCGTTTCTTAAATTATCTTGTGCCATAATTTATGGCACACTGATAAATTGATCTAATTTTCTACGCATGGAAGCAAGTTTTTGCATTAAACTACAAACCTAAAACCTTTCATTCAAAGAGTCTGTTTACAGTCTTCTTTTCTGCAACTGACTGGCACGTTATGTAAGAAGAAGAAACCCCACATTAAAGGGATACTGTGTAAATTTTGACAGGGGTCCTAAATCTGTAACTTCCCCCAAAAATCAACAGTCTCTCTTTTTCTGGCCTCCTCAAGACATTTTTATCACTTCCTACTTTGTTCAGCCTTAGACTGAAGATTGAAGAGGATGAAAAAGTAGCACAAAGCAGACCAATCTGGGTTTACAGAAGGGAAGTCGTGTAGCAAAGCGCTTCAGGTCACATGATTCCATGAGAGACAGATCTGCTCCTGCAAAGTCACAATGTCTGGTTTCTGAACAGGACAACCCCCTCAGACTGCCAACACATGTCAAGCAATGTATATTTACCCTAGAAAAAATCCATCATTACTCACATTAGTCTAATATTTAGGCCAATTGTTACATGGTGTCCCTTTAAGGAAAACTTTTATTCTCACCTTAATAAAGATGAAAAATATGCAGTTAAGAAACCAGCAGCATGTTCAAGGATAGCAAACAGCCACCCTGTGACAGTGGTATAAATTTAGAAAAGCAAAGTGCAAAGATGAATGTGTGTTGATGTGGGGATTTCCTGTATGAAAAAGAAATGAGTGCAGCAGTGATGCTGGCTGCCATTAGTGGCAGAGGTGCTAACTGAAGCCTCACACTGACCTCAGCTAAAGATAAATCGACAAAACACTCATATCCACTGTGGTTTCATTTGGACCAAAACCTTTATCAAATTCTCACCATTACTGCCAGACGCATGTGCTGTGTTCAGTGTGATTTAAGACACAAAACACTGTTGACCATGAGGGAAAGCAGGAAATATCTAAAGATACTGAAGTTCTGTATCACAAAAAAAACAAACAAACAAAGAAAAAACACAGCAGTTTGATACATTTCTGAGACTCCAGTGACTTGACCGCACAGTTTGCATGGTTAGATTATTGAGCTCATTAAAAAATGCTAAATATATCCATATAGAAATAATGACATTAAGAAACCATGTAAAATAAACAGATTTAACATTCTTTTTTTCTTTTTTGACCAAGATGTGAAACCTAACCACTACATGTGTCAGTGACAAGCAAAACAGAATAACTGTTATTGTCCTCCACGAATAAAGGTGTTCCCTCATTATTTCTTAATGGCCCTGCAGTGTGTTTTGCTGTGCCTGGCCCAGCCATGAGCCATTCCTTGCTTGAATGTGGAAAAAACAGGTTGCAATCAATTAAAATTATTATAAGACTAATAGATTTATACAACACACACAAATAACACGTTAAATGCCAATGGGTGTTAGACACAGCAGGATGTAGTCTCACTATATAAAGAAAAAAAAAAAGAACTCAACAGAAGGCATCAATTCTTTGCTCAAACAGTTTTGGCTAACCTTATCAGCAGCAGCAAAAACACACAAGGCTCCTTCTGGCTGCAGATAAACTCACCCCGCTCCGGAGTGTGCTCAGTAAAGCCTGTTGCTTCACCGCTGTGTTTGTAGACTGTGTTTTTAACCTGGGGTATGAAGTGTGTGTGTGTGTGTGTGTGTGTGCGTGTGTGTGTGTGTGTGTGTTCACTACATAAGCAGCTGTTGTACGCGCCTGTGGTTCAAAAGAAGTGAAGGAGCGCGTGGGAAGCGATTCAACGCGGTCCACCTGCCACGCGCGCGCACACAAACGGTTACAAGGGGTCAAATCATGCACCCCAAGAGCAGCAAATGGTCAAAATGTGTCACTCCGTAAGTCAGTCACAATTAAACAGAGGAAATGCCCCCTTTCCTCCTCGCAGGGAGCAACGCAGACCAGACAATAATTTTAACGGAGCCAGTCTGACTGGAGACTTCCAACTGCCAAGAAAGCCAACAATACGGTTTTTATAAAGCGAAAGGTCTACAGTGAGCGTAACAAGCTTAATGCTGAAGCCCTCGGGGCTGTGCTTGATATAATAATCACAACAGTGCCCCGGTAACAACATTACAAGAAGTTAATTTGAGGGGATGGGGGTCGTCAGCTATTTTCTTCTTCCTCCTCTTTCTCTTGTCGACCTTACGGCCGATCCGCATCTTAAAAACACGACTAGCCTCTATGAAAAGCCATAAGGAATACAAAAGGCTAAATACTGAACGCACCAGAGCGGCTCTCTTTCTGTTGCACTGCCTCCTCTCTCGCGTCTCTTTCTCACAAACGCGCGCGCGCACACACGAAGAAACAAGGGCTCGGCACCGACCTTCAAAAAAAAAAAAAACGTTTCCTCGATATAGAAATGACTTCCTTAACATAGCCTCCGCCGTATGCTCGCTCTTTCACACAAACAACCTCCGGGTTGAAAACAAGCCTAACTAGCCTACAGATTTACACAGAATCACTCACCGCAAACAAGTATGGGTTATTCCGCCACTGTTCATAAATTAGTACATTTCTCCTTCTTTTAGCGGCGAGAGCTCGGATCCATCCTTCCGTCGAGAACAGAGACTCTGCACTTTTGTTACGCGCAGGAAGCTCCGGCACCTAGCGAGGCCACAGGGACGGAGCAAGGCAGAGCAGAGCGCCGGGGAGAGGAGAGAGGCGGCCGGCTGCTGGGAGCCGGGAGGTGGAGCTTCCTCTCCCGCGGGGGCCGAACAGACACGCAGAAAAGACAGAGCAGTCGGTGGAGAGGCGGGGGGTTGAAGCACCTGCTCCCTCCCCGTCACGCCCTCTGTCCGTAGGGCTCACCTCGCTTTGTCATCCCTAGTAGAATTTAAAAAAAAAAAAAGTTTGTCCATCCCCAACCAGGAAAGAAAAGTTACTTCCTGTTCTTTGAAACGACCAAACCACAACCAAATGACTGAAAGAATAAACTCTCCACCTTCTTCAATCATCATGTTGCCTATAAATTAAAAGAATGTCTGTGATACATTATTGCTTTTAACAGACATTATTTGTTTTTGGTTTCAGCACATTTGATATTTCCCTGTAGAATGACAGTTGAATGCACATCAGCTCTGAGGAGCAATATGGCAAACACTGATATGGTCAGTTCAGATGATTCCATTTGAAATGAGTAGCAAATACCCTAGCTAATAAAAAGCCTCTTTTAAAGGCATGTAGTAAATTACATTACAGTTGAAATTTCTGAAAAACCAGGGTAACTCTTTCAATGAAGAACACCTTACTGCTGGATTATTTCTGTAAACAACATTGTTGTTGTTCTCACTGATTTCTTATATACTGCCTTTGGTTTAAGTATCTTACAATAGGTAATGGCATTTCCCAAATAATACACCCAAACAAACAATATACCTTGTTAGCCTTTAATCAATAGCGATAATAATACCACTATGGCCATGTTTATGGCAAAATATGAAATGACCCATATCTGTATAGATGTTTGGAATAATCAGCTGATATTTTTGATTAAAGACTGCTTTGTGTTGCCTGTTGCTTGTTGTGTGTGATCTTGCAGTACATGGCGAGTTTTTTTTTTTAAAGAAAAGAAATAGTAGTTCCAGAAAGTGTCCACAAGGGGACAGCCAACCATAATAAGCTCACACAAGCCTGTACCTCTGTCTGGCCTATCAATGGTTTTACTGGGGATTAGATACCAGCGACTGCACAGGCTGTAAAATCAAAGCCAAACTTTTAAGCAGTGAAGGCATGGTGTTCTTTCAATACCAAGGATAAAAATAAGGATTAAGAGGGTAATGACTGGGGAGGAGGTGGGATGAAGTCCTTTGTAGCTCACATTATGCCGTAAATTGCTAATTGTTGAATGCATCGAATCAAATACTACCTTGATTGTGTATTGTGCACGTATCCAGCCATATCCTAAAAGAGTGATAGCAAGCAGAGCAGAGCAGCACCGAGCTCCAAGAATGATCTCAGCTTAGTGTTTGTGTGTGCGCCCGCGTCCGTAAACCACATGTCCTGTCTTTCATCCAAGTGATAGTGTATCCCTCACCTCTGCTTGACCTGTAAAAGAGAGAAGGTATACAAGATATCCTGACTAATACTGCCGCACTGAGACCGCAGCCTTTGATGTGCCTGCTGCCTGTACACATGGCGACTCTGGAAACTCTAAAGGAAACCCTCCTTCTGTTTAATTAGTCAGATAATCAGCTGGGTATTAAATTATCTCCGTTGACTCAGGATTTTTGTCAATTAGCTATTTTTGTGGCCTTTTTATAAGCGATCACTAATGAGCTATTAGTCTTCAGTCATTTTCTGGTGATTAGTAATTGCTGTAAGGAATTACTAGAAAACATAAATGTTTTTTTTCTTCTGTATAATCAGCTCCAGATCCCTCAACATGACTGCATTAATCATTTGAAGAGGAAATAACCCTTAAACAGATCAACTAATAAATTCTTTTTAAAAACATCCTTAGTCAATCAGTAATTATTCTTTTGTTTAGCTGTAATCTATTAGAGAAACTCAGATGTTCAGCACGGGTTCATATGCTCCAAAAGACACAATTTTGCATCGGTACATGTTTGTATATTCTGATTTTATTACACCATTTTCTTACTCATTGCCTTTAACTATAAAGCACTAGCATTTAGCACACAGAGTAATTAACATTGACCCAAAACAGCTCCGAAATGCTTGCTCCATTTAAACCCAGAGTGAATAAACATTTGCCTTTCCATCAACAGTTTCCAGCACGCAAGCATACTTTCAAAAATACACATTTGAACTGAGTCTCCCACAATGAGCTTTAATTACTATTCCTCCTCTCAGTTGCAGGTGTAGCGCTTAAAAAACCGCGGGAGTCTGCAGGGTATTCCTCCTCTCCTCCTCCTGTTCTCTTTCTCCAGCCTTTCTTCTCAACCTCCTCCACCTCCCTCCTTTGATATTAAATGTCCCCCCTGTTCCTACCATCCCTCATTGATTTGACTGCTTGCCATTTTCACACACAGCGCTCGGAACGCTGCCTCTGCCTCATCTTTTTCTCCGCAGCCTTTCCCTCTCTCTGCACTGCCTCCCCTATTCTCTTCTCCCGAGCTCTCTCGCTGTCTCTCAGCAGCGGACCTGGCCTTAGGCATCGTTAGCTTAATTTAATAAAGGGGGCTTAAGCTTTTGAGAGGCTTTTGAAGGATCTGACTGCTGTTACATTCATTACAATCTATCAGCCACAAGAGACACAGTCTTGTTGCATGGCTGAGAAAGGGAGCAAATGTGCATGTCTGTGTCTGCGTGTGTGTACGGGCGAAAAAATTAGAGCGACGACAGAACGACACCCCTTACGAACTCACAACTCACCCATGCTTTACCTGGTTAAATGCTAGGCGGTGCAGGATTTGCTCCACAGTGCGCATGTGCGCGTGAACATGTCCAATTTGTGAAGGCGTCTAGTGGAAGGATGGGCCTGCACTTTAAACCCGTGAATGCTTTCTTGGGCCTAATCATATGAGAGAAATGGCGCCTCACCTCCTTTTTTGAACTCGCATGGTACTGTCTAAACCAAAAGGCATGAGCTGCACGCACGTCTTTCCTCGCCTCAGTTATGCTGACGACAAGTGGTAGCTTTTCCAGTCTTCCCCATAAGGGACACAGTCAGAGTGGACAGGCAAGGCAAGGCTTCAGCTTCTGCTTTTTCCTCTGAGCTTCCAATCTATCCTACTGTCGTTGCTCAAACCTTGGCAAACCGGTTGGAGTGGGCTTTTGCATACGTCTGCCTGTGCATGTACTTATGTGCTTCTGTGAAGGCTGGAGGGCGTTTTGTAATATCTCGGAGTTTCATGTTCCATATTCTTCCCATGTAGCAAGATTCTGAATTAGGAGGTGAAAGAGGTAATTAACATGCAGATCACATGCCATGGAGAAGATGGAAGAGACTCAAAGTGACAGCAAGAAAGACACAGGGATGGATGAAAAGAAAGAAATATGGCCTTCTCTGTTATTTACTTCACTGGGTGACCTGTGCTAACCATACAGCTGGGATCGCCAGATGCATGACGGAGAAAAGACGATTATTTTAATTATTATACTACGATTATTTTGATGATTGACTGATTAACTGGATGACAGAAATTCTAAAATACATATAAGTTATTATTAGTGAAAATAAATTAACTAGGAAGTTGCTTTAGCTCTGATTGCTTTTTTAACTCAAAACATACAGCAAACAAGCTTCACTTATTAAAACATATATTTGCAAATCGGTTTATTTTTCATGTAAAGACTGAATCTAAACAACTGTCTAAATTAAAATATATAAATATATAATCTATTCAGTGTAACTGGTGACAGAATCAGCTGTTTTTTCTGTGATTGTGCATTTTTGCTTATTTTACCCTACATACCCTCTCATCCAGACAGCCAAACACCACGAGACAAATTCTGACTGACAGCCATACATGACCAATCAGAAGCCACTTTTTAGCCCATTTGAAATGCAGTACACGTCTGGTCTGTGAGATGTATATGCTTGGGAAGACTGAGTAGATTAGATGAAGGTTGCATATTTACATTACATGGCAGTGAAAATTGCCGCTTCTCTGCATCTCTGCTTATTAACATGCAAACACACGCACTAGCATATGGCGGTTCTGGAGGCTTTACTGTTAAACCAGGTCAAGGGCTGCAGAGAAAAAAGAAAAACAAGGGAATACAAGTAAAGAATAAATGCAGACATGTGGAAGCGACCTGAGCTAAAACGGGAGAAGAGGAGCGGTGTTTGGGTTAAGGATGCATGGCTGTATTCCCTCCTGCTGCACTCCTACCATGCGGATGTGTGTGTGTGTGTGAGCAAGCAACAGGGAGTGTGCTGAAGCCTATTAACAGACGTGGAGGTAATAGGCAGGGGGAGCCAGGATGTGTCTGAGCCACTGACCTGCCCATTAGCTCTCTCCAGTCCGCTAAGCCCTCACATCGATCATCCAGCCACACATCATTGATCTGGAAAACCAGGCACAAGCACAGCACTCAGACACAGCCTCTGCCTCTCACACCTCTGGGTTGTTGTGCATGTTTGTGTCGGAGCTGCACAACCACTCGGTTGCTCTTGTGTGTTTAATCTTTGTCAGCGCTAAGGCCCTGAATCTAAGTGGACGCTTACATTCGTGGACACCTTTCATGAGACATACAGGAAAGGCAGAGGAACGTGAAAGCCTGTTATATCATCCTTCCCCATTATTCAAATATATTCCACCTTTCCAACCCTCTGCTTTGACATAATTAACAACGTACACTCCTCCATTAGCACCGCTGGCATAAGCTAATTGTTAGCTGTCATTGGGAATGTTTCACACAAACACAGAAAAAGCTGGAGATGGATATTTTTGCTGAGACATGTTCAGCTCTTATTGGACAATACCTGGATGCAGATTCTACTCTAAACTTGCAAAAGCCATTAGTTAAGAACAGAATCTTTATGGGCGATACCGTGGGCCGCTAATTAGATCAAATTGCTCCCACCTTACTATTATGAAGCTTCACTGCCTGTTCGCTTGAATAGAGCCGGAGCGGCACCAGCATATTTCATGCTCTGACAAAGGGAGAGCAAATGAAAAACAAGAGGAATGAAGGCAAAATAAGTTACAAAATGATTGTTATACTGTGATGTCTAGAGCAGAGGGGAATAGGAGGTATGTGAGTACAGAAAGAGAGAGAGTGTGAGAGAGCATGGAAATGAGCAGGAGAGTGTAGATAGTACACGAGGATGAAAAGCGGCGTGACCATTGCAGACGGAGACAGGCAGATGCAGATGTGCCGTGTTTCTGTTAAGGAAGGACAAAAACATAGAAAACAAACAAATACAGTATGTGCCTGAGCTGTTTTTACATTACTGTTTTTACAATTCCGCATCTCAAAATTTTTGCAAACATGTTCCAGTAGGCGCAGCAATCACTGGCGCTACAGTCGCACGCAAATCCCAAAGATGCATAAGCTTCGAGCTAAGAGAGGTTTTTTTTTGTAAACAAAGACTTTGTAGTGTAAAGTAGGCTCTGATTGCTTTTGTTTCAAATTGGAAAGGAATTCGACGTAACAAGAACTAATGACCCAGCTCAATGAATGAGACGGGGGTGGGGGGTGGGGGGGGGGGGGGGGGGGGTTTTTAAAAAAAA
>JAVQJG010091016.1:0-34035 GCA_036024015.1 Craterocephalus amniculus | reverse complement strand
TATATATATATATATATATATATATAGAAAATGAAGTTGCAGTAAGAGAAACCTTGCTGTACAAATGGCAGTTTTGTTTAGTTTGGCTATGACTTTATAAACCAGTTTGATTTGACACGAGAACTGGAAACACCATGTTCATGGTCTGAACATTTTTTTAAAAAACACTTTGTGCTACCAGAAAAGCACAGTCTCTACTATGACAGGTTGTTTGAGTCTCATTATAAACTGATAAGCAATACATGCCTCTAAATATAAAGAACAAAAACAATAATCTTTTACATTCAGGGTTAATCAGATTACAGCCTAACATACAAAACATTTAATAATACATCTTTGATCTACTCATACAAATTATTTTTATAAATCATAAATTACCCAAAGATACATTTTCCCACATAAAGATCAGGATAATGAAGTTCAGACTCATGCATGTTGCCGTAAGAAATGACCTAGTATCCTACACTGCACATGCATATAAGAGGTCTTCACTCTTTAACTTGTCTTGTTATTAGTTACCATTGTTTTTTTTAATATTTTTGTGCCATTTCTTTACCACTGAATGTTTAGGCAGGCAATATCTCTACTTATCCCCCCAAACATTTATGTGGGATCAATCGATTCACAAAATGATAATTTTATAGATTTTCTTGTTAAAACAGTAACAAAAAAGACCATCACACGTTCTCTTTAAATTTTTCATAATTAGTCTGTGAATGTCTGTGATAAGACATTGGAAAAAAACTCCGAGAAATATATTTTACATCTTTTTCTGTATGAAAGTCTGGTGTACACGCTTCATGCTGCTTCTATGGGGAAGTGTGTGACATTCAAAAGGCATGGTCAGACTCTTTTTCACATAAATCATAACCGCAACGCACTTCTGGTTTCAAATGTATGCGATCTATGAGGCCCATATAGATGCACTCAAACAGTTCTCTCAGTCTGAGCAGGAGATTCATCAGACCCCCTCAGTGTGCTGTTTAACACTACAGATGTGATGCATTGTTACATACGGGTCTTAAAGGTGGAGGAGTGAAGTTCAGGAGGTGGAGGGGGTGAGGCAGATTTGCAAAATACAACTTAGCTGTGGTGCACCCTTGAGCCCTACCAGTCTTCCAGCCTGCCAGCCAGAGCGGGGGGCCTGGAACGCATTAGAGGGAAGGAGAGAGGCTGCCCTCCTTCATTAGAACCCCCCTTTTTTATCCACACACACACACACACACACACACACACACACATATAGGCCCACTCCCCGCCCACAAAGGAAACACTACTTTTCTCTCAGAATAAAAGCCAGCCCTGGATCATAGATCAGACATATGTTGCACCTGGTTCTCAATGAGGAGGGCAACAAGCAGGGGATTCAGCCACACACACACACACATAAACACACAGAGACAGTGCAAGGATGCATTGCAATGGATGACAGAGAGCAATGAGCTCTGATATTAAAGAGCACAAGGGATGAATGAGGAGAAAGAGGAAGACAAAGAGACTTGAGTGTGTGCGTGTTCGGGGAGTTGAGACAGTGTTATGAGGCCGTCAAGAGTGCCCCGTGTCACCATCACCTCATAAAGCATCCTAATGGACGTCAGTCCTATTTGTCAAAACAAGAGACAAATGAAAGAGAGGCAGCGTGAGGGAGGGGTAAAAGAGAAAGTGAGAATGACATTTTGGAGAAAAATGGTGTGCACTATTATGTTACTGGCTTTCAAAAGACCATAAAAGGCTTATGCACATATGCATACATTTACAGTTACACAGCTTTGCAGAGATACAAGCACACACACAAACACAGTCGTGGGTTTCCTGAGCCCCCTTCCCTTGTTCTAGGCCAGTAAAACCAACCAAGTTTGTGAAATGCGTGGGCTGCAATATGAAAGGAGGTCACTGCTACACACTCACACACACATAAACACACATGTATGTGCGTTAAAATGGTACGTATGATGTGAATGGTACAGTTTTGATTGTGCCCACTAAACTGAGTCAAAATTCTTGGTAAACCAAAGTTGCTCTTTTCAAGTACATCCTCCCGCTATTAAGGGAACAACAGTAAATATGTTGATGTAGAAACTGTGTGTTACCCTTCACAAAAAGCACATGAAATGCATTAACTTTAACTGATCTAATGACATTTCAATTTATGCGTAGTTATGACTTTAACAGACAACATAAATGCACAGTTTAATAGAAAAGAAAGTGAATTTCATTCATGTTGATTAAATGTGTGTTTTTATCACTTTGCAGTCTACAGATGTTTACAGAATGCTTCAGATGACAGGCACACACTGATGTTAATTAAAGACTTCAAGAAAAAACAATGCGTTCAAACTGTGAAAGACAAAGTTGTCGTCTTTGTTTTGAAAGAAGACAACTATAAGAGTGCGTGCAGTGAATGGTGTGTGTGTATCTCTGAGACAAAACAACATTGATCTTGTGAAACAGAGGTGGAGATTTGATTCTGTGAGAGTTACATAATCAATCACAATCTCTTTGTCATGTTTGCTTGACTTGACAAAAAAAAAAAAAAAAAAACTTCAAAAACTGGAGCAAAGGAGGAATGCCATTCTGTGACTGTTTGGCAGGGTTTGGCTGGGTAAGGCAACACAGCTGATTTAATTTAGTTTTAATTTGCTTTTGGTCATAGCAGCCAAAATGTAAGAACCACTTCCTCAGCTTTCTGATATTGGACTAACTGTGTAATACAGTAAGTATTCTGGGTAAACATCTACATACAGTTATTCTTTCTAGAACTTTGCATTGGTCTCTATCTGCTGTACACAGCCAAACCATGACCAGAACTCCAGAGATTATGCTTTATTAAGCTTCATGATAACTAGTTTTTGGTCCTCATGATAACAACAGCTCCCAACACAATCATATATAATACCAGAGAAGAGTAATAACAATGCTTCACTTGTTGCTCACATACAGTACATCCCAATTTGAAAATGTCTGGTATTATAGCCTTTCAAGATTCCACATAACATGACTAATTATTTATATCCAGGATTGTTTTTCCATTACAAAAGTCCTACACAACAAAAAAACTTAAATTCTTTTTAAACCTTGATCATCCATCATTATGCACTGCAAACATTAAACATAAAAGAGTTTAAATGGGCCAAAAGACACACTTTTGGGAGTGAGTAAATAACCCAAGAAAAAATGGTGATTTAAAGACTAAAGAAGACTGTTTGTTAGCTTCATGTGTGGGGAAATAATAAATCAAAGTTATTTGGTTAAACCATCACAGACAGTCACGTGCTGTCATGCTGTAGGCTCTCATGTTACCCTTCACATGTTCCAGTGAAATGAAACTGAATTACTATAACTCTGTTGGGTGCAAGTTATCAAAATTAAATCTTAAAAACAAGACAAAAGAAGATTTTAATTCAGTATTTCTTCTTATGTATATGCATGAGGTACCTTTTATGTAATTTTACTATAATATAAATAAAATATATCTGCCACAAGTGGACATTTAATGTGCATATTTGACATTTTCCTCAGAACCTTTTCTAAATAAGTTGTAGGATGGAAATGACTGTTTAACGCAGCAGAGATGTGCACGCAGTGTATAAGTTAACCACTGTGTATATATGCTCAAGAGGAACATCCTGCCCAATGCAGACTAGCATGCTTGCAAGCTTGTCTGTCACATCCAAACCCCACGTCTGAACCACAGGAAATACGTATGCATGCACACACAGACACAAACACACACATACATAGCTTACACTCACAGGTAATAAAACATGGTGAGAGCATTCTGACATACTAACTGCAGCTCTGCACAGCGAAAGCCTCAACTATGTGGAAAATGTACATTTACATAGGAGTCGTATCTGAGTGCTAGCAACTGAATGGTGACACAAAACCAAATAGAAAAACAAATATAGCAACTTCCACCTGTGTTTGCTTTGCAGATCCCGACAATGCGTTGAGGTCAACGGGATGGTTTAGGTTTGTGGCAAAATTGTCTGCTCTGCTCTGGTCGGGTCGGGGGTAAGATATTTGTGTGTGTGCTGAATGTTGGGACATTTGGGGTAACTGAGGTCTCGGGTTTACGGGTTCTTTTTATGCGAGGCGGCAGCTCTTAACCCTTTCAGCTGCTCTGAGTGATGATGTGGTGCTTCTGTGTACCTCAAAACCGAGTGTAAATTTACCACTATGGCGAAGACGAGTGGTTCACAAAACACACAACACGTTGTGATAAGCACGGTGAACCAAAACATAATAAAGCTGGAAGATGATCAGTGGGGTGTTTTGATGGCTTAGATGCTCTTCTTCCTCAGCAACTTACATGTGTGGCATGAAGGAAAATATTTCTAAAACCAAATCAAATGGAAAAAAAGTATTTTCAGTACATTTATGATCACTAATTATATGGTGTCAATCAAGTCAATCAAAAGTCAATCACAAATCCAAATTCACAAATTTACAAAAAATTACTTGTTTTCATGTTTATTGTGTAAATTCATGCAGAAATATTAAAACTAAAATAAGTTTTTTTTTTTTTTAGTTTGATGGCAGGAGCACATCACAATAAAGTAGTTCCAGGGCGATGTTTATCACAGTGCAGCACCTCGTCTTTTTTAAAATAACTATCTGTAAACAGATCTGGGAAGCTGCTGGAGTTTTAGGAGAGGAATATCGTCCCATTCTGACCTGCTGCAGGATTCTAGCTGCTCAACAGCCTGCCACTTTGTTGCTGGATTTTTTCTTCATCGACTAAACTCTCCCCGTGTGAAGCCGTGCATCTGTGATAGATGCAGGATATGGTTTAACATTGCTTTGCTGAAACATGCAAGCCCTTCCCTAAAAGAAGGGTCATCTGGATGAGAGCAGATGCAGATCTGATGCATTTGCATGGATGGTGCCTTCACAGATGTGGAAGCTGCCTCTGCCATTGCATTCCTACCATCAGAGATGGTGGCTTTTGAACCATCATAGGCTTGGTGAGCCCTCTCATCTGTAGTCTGGAGGATTCAGTGTCCAAAGTTCCAACAATAATTTCACATTTTGATGAGTCTGACACCAGAACAGTTTTCCACTTTGCCTCAGACCATTTTAAATGAGCTGAGGCACAAGGAAGATGTTGTTTTTTTTCTGAATGGTGTTTACACAATGGCTTCCTCTTGATAGAAAAATGCAACACTTACTTGCATTTGTGAATTGCATAGTGAATTACCATGTGATTTCTGAAACATGAAAATCCAGTTTTGACCTTCCGTCTCATCTCCTGGGCACAGAGATTTCTTTTCTGTTCACTTTTTTACAGTGTTTAAAAATCATCTGCACAAAAGCCTTTGCAGTTCTACATTGAAGAATAATTTAAAGTAAGGTAATGTTTCTATGACAAAACATCTCAAAGATGCAAATCATTGCAAACATGCAATGATTTGCAAAAGATGCAAATCATTGCATTTTGTTTATATTCATATTTTACCCAGCTTCCCAAAGTTTCTGGGAATCGGGGTTATATTCCCAGAAACCCAGAAAATCAAAGTGTCTGTATTCTTGGGGTTTCTGTGTTGGGGTTGCTAGTTTCATTCTACATTTAAAAGGAACAGGTTATAGATAATTTTTATAGCTTTTACCATGCGTAAGACACAATTTATTTTGGTAACACAAAATATTTCCACCTTTAACACATACGTAGGAAAGTAGCTGCAATTCCATCACCAGAGACTATAAATTCTAATCAGAACAGCACAGTTTTACACTTTAAATAGTAATTTTTCCGATTAGGACACTGAAATCAAAACATCCGATAACTGAAAACACATATTTATTTCTACTGTTTCTATAAATACACTGTTTGACAAGCAGACCAATAAGCCTGAACAGACTGGTGCTAGAGGCTGTATGATGGTTTCAGATTAAATAAAACAAGCTGGTTGCTGCATGGTTTTGTTGGGTGAGGGTGGTCGGACAGAGAGTTTTTACCTGTAAACATTTGTCTTAAGAGACACAGCAGGTGTCACAAATGCAAATATGTACAGGAGGACAGCGTTCCTTCAACTGGCTAGCTGTCATGATGATGTATTAAGTCACAAGCTCCCATCTTATCTGTGCTCACCCAGATTATCAAAGAGATCACTGCTGATAACAGTGATCTACGTCAGCTTTTTCCATAAATATCTATGCATAACAGTGACACAGTTCGTCTGCTCTTGTCCTACTTTCCCTACTAAGTTGCTACAGGTTACACTGCATATGTCATCCTGCTGAGGATCTCTGGGATTCGGCCCATGTGTGTGTGTGGCGACATGAAACCCACACTCCCCTCCTCTCAGTGTGGTTACCACAGTCTCCATGTCTGCTGGAGCCAATAAATAAATAATAGGCCCAGTGATCACTTCCAACGGTGATACTGCACGCTAAAACCACTGCATCTGGGAGTGCCTCGCTGACAATAAAAACAAAAAACACAGGCACACACACGGAGTCGCACAGACACACATCTAACAGATTAATGCTGAGCTGGTAACAACACATACAACTACACTTCTCTTCTCTAAGAATATCTTTGGAGTAATGGTTTTTACTGCTCAGCTGGTGTGTTTTAACATCAAATGTGACGGACATTTTTGCATGTTCTATATTTATGTTTTTTACGGTGTGTTGTGGTAACTTCCTCTTTGGGGTTAAATACTTCAGACTTACATGGGAAACCTCCGTTTGCAGGATTTTGTATCAAACTTGCATGAAAGGCTGGAGTCTTTTATCACATCGAATGTGAGCGAACGAACAAATCATAAACAAACTGCAGCTCTGCACAAAAAGTAGACGTGAAAAATATTCAGTGGATCAGTAATTACAAGAAAATCCCCAGAATGAAGTGCGAGTGAGAAGTCGGGACATCAGGGCTGCCGTGTGCGTAGCACGGCTCCCATGGCCTATCCTAGAGGCAGGCAGGACCGTGGTGTTTGATGCAATGACGGCCACTTCATTATAAAAACCTCCTCAAGTCCCACGCTGCATTCCACGTTTATGGGGAACATATGGGGAAGCCTGCAATTTTTAGACCACAAAATAAGCCCCTTTGCAGCTGGACGCACGACCGCACTGGGTCCTTTTTGCCTCGCGAGCCACACCCGAGAGGCGTAGGACCACTGACAGTGATTAAACCACCACAGTTTTCTCAGCAAAACAGGAGTTATATTAAGCTTAAATACAGGGGCTTGATAAACAAGGTCTGGGCAGGGGAAAAAAATGGAGTGAAAGACAGCCACAATGATCTTCAGACTATTTTCCCCTCATGGTCATGGGCAGTGCAGGGCCATGAGATACATTTCAAAACATAAAGCAGATGTTTACCTAGACAAAAGGGGGGTGGGGGGGCAAAAAACGCACTCTGAGGCAAAGGACTCAACTCCAGCGCTTTCTTCAAATGTCAAGCTTGGACTACATTACAATGGAGCCAATTCCCAGTGTTGCACAATGTAGTGGGATGGCCCTATATTTATTTAGCTTTCCTTTATTCTTTATTGAGAATCCAGATGTGATGCATTTGTTTCCACAAAGGGACAAAAATAAGGAAATTGGCAATAATCCGAAACGGCCTGCCCTTGTGAAAACAACTAGAAGGAAAATGCATTTCTCACTTAAATGAAATCTGAAAAACAAGACAACACAACTCCTTACCGGCAACGTGTCCTAGTTGCACAAATCCATGAACATAAAATGATTATAAACGGAAACAACCGCAAAGCCCTGCACTGTGAAACCAGAACATTCTCAAGCATCTCCTTTTCAAAACAAGCACAGACGAGACCAGAACCCAGACGGTATCCGCTCCAAAATTACCCAACCTGGGGAAAAACACCAACTACAAAGTTAAAGATGTTTACATCTCTCCATGTTTTTTTAATAAAACATAATCCAGCTCAAAAGGTTAAATCATCCTGGGTCCGGCCTCGCAGGGTGCAGCGATTCCCTCTGGGCCCGTGTGAGCTGTAATGTGTCCCTGGGCTGGCAGGCCGGGGCCCAGGCCATGTTGTGAGGCAGCAGAGGTGTTAGAAGAGGAAGCCTCGCTGTGTGTGAGGTTAAGTCAAAGGCCTGTAGTGGCCGTGTGGACGGACTGATAAAAGCCCTGGGGCCGCGGCTGTGGCCTCAGCATTCGGCCACACTCGCTGACACGCCGTGTCATTTAGCCCGCGCTGCCGCCTAACTCTACGGCAACTGCTCATTTAAAGGGCAGTGCGGGCTACCAGGAAGAGCGGCAAGCTCTCTCTCTCTCTTTCTGTAACACACACACACACACACTTAAAGCATGGTACTATATACACATACAAACCATACAGCACTTAAGTCCACCATTCAGCACAATGTGGGCTGACACCAATACAGAAACAGCATGAAACACAAATGTGTGCTGGGATGCACAGGTTTCAACGGGAAGCATCCGGGTGACCAGACGGTGGTTTGGGTCAGCTGTCCCACGGCCAGACACGGTCGGAGCGTCACTGAGAAGCAGGGGAAAAGAGAGAGGAAGTGTGGATACCACAGGTCTGCAGATGCCAGTGATTTACGCTTCATACACAGCAGACATGAAAACAGACACACACGTGTAGAACTGTGAAGTTGTCAGTTTCACACAGCAAACAGCAAGTCTGTCTGACAACACATCGGTCTACCTGTTCATCCATAAGCTCTGGGTGAATCATTTCCTGTTTCATCACAGCCGCTAAAAAAAACAAATAAATGTAAAAAAACAACGTTATAAAAAGTATTACTGCTACTTTGTGTCTTTGTGAGTCTTTGTGCTCATGTGGAAGTACAAGAGCTCGCTGGGCCACACGACAGAGAATGGGCCAGCTTTGTTAATGATCGGGGTCAGATTAGTAATTTTGCCTGTAGTAGCCTATTTGTCATTGTTTTTATGAATTTATGTGTGGATGTTAATTAAAAAAATGATTTTTTTTTATGTAATTTATTTCACCGTTCCAGATTAAGTCATTTTTTATTAATCCTGCTCAATATCATGAAGTGGCAACTTAGAGCACGTTAGAGAAGGTCCAGGCTTCTTGCAGCAAAGCCTTTGCGTGTGTTTAAAGTTCAGACACACATATTCTGATTTATTTACCATCACATTACACTAACAAAGTTGTGAGTTACCCAAATCCTGTGTTTACAAAAAAAAAGTGTGTCTTTAACTCACAAGCTGATGTCTGACATGAATGAGCCATTGCTAACAACTGTATTTCATTATTACAGTTAAAGTGATCGTTATTCAACTTGCCAAGCTTTCTATGCAACTCATTTCTTTAAATAATTTTTGTATAATAAGACAGACTCATTTCTTACGCTGTCATATGTTAAAATGAGGCGTATACCTCATCTCCTGATGACACCAATAGAAGTTACACTCGTGTCAGTTTTTCTCTACTTTAAATTCAACCTAGAAAATGAAAAAGTGTGAAAACCACAATCAGGTTAAATCACTTTGCAGTTTCATTGGGGGGAAAACTAGGCCACAAATTGATTTTTTTTAAAAATCAACTTTCATTTCAGACAAGGAAGTTTAGCTAAGGGAAGCTCTACATAGAGTATATACACACCAGCATTCAACCGTGGTGAATGTGAAAAGTTTGTGTTGTTAGACTTTCTGCTGTGTGACAAGATCAAACAGAGGCTGCACTGAAAATGATGCAAAGAAAAAAGGGAGGACATTTTCAATCTGGAGAAAAAAAGGGGGGCTGAAGGGTCCTAGTCAGAGAAAAGTAAGTGGCAGCAGCTCTACTGATGAAACTAAGATCATGATACTATCAAGTGACATGTGAGGGTGGAGGTTTGTGGGCCCAAACCACTGGTTACTAACACAGATGTGCTGTGAGTCACATCAAACTAACTCTGGAGATGCAGACAGGCAACAGCAAACAGCTCACGGTTCCACAGTAACAGTCAACTGTTCCCAAAAGCCACATCTACCTCTTATCTCTTCTTTCTTTTCATCTGATTCTTCCTTCTCTTTTCCTCTGCCTTTTGTTTGTTTTGGGCTTAATACGTTTTAATGATTCGCCAGCTCCTCCGCGGTGGTTTCAGAGCTCTCTGCGAGCCTCGGTGAGCCACGGTGGTGCGGGCCGCTGCCTGGTTTGAACTCAAAAGAAAATAAAATGTTTCCAAAACTTGGAGGACCAATGAAAAGTGAGAGTGAAGACGGAGAGTCGGAGAAGAACCACGGAAAGTACAAGCAGAAAGAGAAACCAGAGAGAAGGCAAAGACGATAGGAGAAGATGGGAGGGAGGGGAAGGAGGGTGGGAGGGAGAGGCCCGGTGACCTCATGTGACATGTGACGTGGGCTCCACCACTCACGGAGGGGAGTGTGTGTTTCTCTCTGTGTGGAGGATGGCGAGGAGGATGCAGAGAGACTGTGGCTTTTAGCCTTTTACTAGCACTGACGCTCCAGTCAGGCCACCACCACCGAGGAAGAGAGAAAGAGGCAGACCACGCTATCAGGCTAGCGGGCTAACCTCAGACCATCAGCCTGCGACGTGACAGAGCATCACACACCCAGCTCTCCCCGTCAGCCCGCTTCCATCACCCGGGCTCCGCTGAGTGGGCCCCCCTCTCCTCTCCAGCCCCGGTGAGTCCACCTCCACACCTGGAGACCCGAGAACTGCTGCTGCCTCGGTTTAAACTGCTCCTCTCTCACCCACATTCACACTTTCCTGCAGTCTCTCTTCCTCTGACCCTCTTCTCTTCACTTCTGTGTGCAGACTTTTGCTGGTGTTGGTGCTCACACATGCTGCTGCTCTCTCTGCAAGCTTGTGGCTTGGGATTCCTGTGGTAGTCACAAAACCTAGATTCTTGGTTGCAAACAGTCTCAGAGCTCCAGGAGTTTTTGTCCTCTCGTTCTCTCCTTCCTTCTCTCTTCAAGGTGCTTTTTTAATTTCTGAATTCGAATCCTGCTTGTTCTCCCTCTGAGGTCTGCAGCGAGGGCTCCACGCCATCCCGTCCTCCCTGTCATGGCATCCAACAGCATCTTTGACTCCTTCTCCAGCTACAGCAACAGTCTACTAAGAGGTGAGTTCAGATCCTCCCCTCTCCACCCCACTCACCCCTTCTCCCTCCCAATACAATCCCACCCTCAATGTCCAATTGTTTGGCTCTGTCAGTTTACCAACATGTTGTGTGAGGATGCTTCATGCAGTGTTTCCATGCATTCATCAGTCTGTCCACACACTCATTTACGCGCACGTGTTGAGGCAGATTCATAAAGCAGGATCTGGTTTGCACAGTAGCCCTCCTCTGGTTGACTGATATGGCCCATAAAGGCCTTCGCCTCTCTGCTCGTGTGTTTTCTGTAAGCTTGATGGAGTAGCGCCATAATGGGATTCTCACCACAGACATTCATTATCAAGTGAAACTCTGAGAATACGAGCTCAGAGGCTCCATGTGACTGGGCGCTTTACTGGAACATGGCAATACAATAAAAGAGCAAGGAAGAAAAAAGAAAAGAAAACATATTAGGCTCTCTTACTGCTTTACTTCCAGGAGGTACTTTTGGTCTGTGTGGTGAGGTGAGTGCACTCGGCTAACTCTAGACTCAATGAAGAAACCATTTGTTACCATAGTAATCCCAATCAGAGAGCTTTCACTAGCAAACACTTTAACTCCTTTGTTTGTGAGAAGAAGAGAGAGATTGAAAGTTTTATTGGGTTTTAACAGGATACCTGTTGAGTTTACTGCTGGAGGTGATGGCAAACACAGAGATGAAGTCGGCTGTGCTGACACTCATCTCAACTGGGGGATTCAGTTGTTCCACTGCTCTTCACACAACGTCTGAGGCGGCCGCTGAAAGGCAGCAGAAAAAAAACAAACAGAAACCCTCTTCCCAATTAAGCCTTGTAGCAGTGTTAATTAGAGACAGCCACAGGAGAAGCAGTACCACTTCATAATTGATTGCAGAGTTTATCTTAAAATCTCTGGAGCCTCGCATACACAGTCAGACGCAGACTCGATACATCTGCGCCTCACATGAGAACAATCCTCTGATATCCTCGCTGGAACCGCAGTGACAGGAGATGATGTTCCAGTGTTCTCACAGCTTCTACAGACACTCAGGCATTTATAGTTTCCTCATGACAAGGCTCAGGCCCCCCTTTTCACCCCTACAACCGCTGGATCTGCGTCTCTTTATCTCCTCGCTGTGTACAGATCAGTGCGTCGCTAACATCGGGTTTCATGCACGCCGTCTACCACGCTTTGCTTGCAGGGACCTGATTTTGATTTTGAGCTCTAACGGAGCAGAGAGGCGGGATAGGAGAGAGAGAGAGAGAGAAAGAGAGAGTATAGGTCAATAGGGGAAACAAGAGACAAGCGTTTAAAACTCGCAACTGAAATCATTAGTGAATGTGCATATCCTTTAAAATTCATTCTGTCAGAAGACTGAAACCAAAATGCATAAGAACAAAGGCCAAGAGTCATTAAATCCTCTCGTTCAGTCTGAGAGCACTTCAAATTGGGACTACTTCATGTAAGCAAAATACCCCAGCGGTTAGTTTAACAACATGCATTACACATGCAAAGCAATTATGCCAAGGTTCACTTTTTAGACTCAAATCAAACTGAAATTAAGAGGAACGATTGCAGAGAATCAAGGGGACTGTTTAATTTCCTCCTTCACTAGCTCTGACTTTAATGCAGTGCGACGTGAAGCTTATGGAAAAACTGTTTTCAGCTCTTCAGAAGTCAGGAAATACTACCGTGAACAACATCTTGATCTTGTGTCTTAAAATTATTTTGATCTTTACCATCCTTTTTTCATTCCCTTTTGTTTTGAGTCACGCTATCTTGTAATTTCATTCAAGCCGAGGGGGAAAAAAGGCATCAGCACAAGCCGGGCCATATCAGCCTATCGGTGTTAAAGCGATCATTTTTATATATTCTAACCTATCTCACAGTGCAGACAGAGAACACATCTAAGCATGTGATGTGCAACATCAGATGCACTTCGCGTGAGAAGCGAGAGGACGCTTCACCTCAGAAACCTCAGTCTTCTAGTGCAGCTCAGACAAATACACACATACACACCCCCACATACTTACAAACACACACAAAACTCGCAAGTCAAAAAGGGGGCAGACAGTGTTTTTCTCATGCTGTTTAACTTAGCATAGATAAGAAAAAGCTAATAGTTTGACAGTTAAAGTTGTGAGAAACAGAAGGAGGCATGAGAATCTTTGCATCAATGAGCTGTTAATGTGACGCAGAGAGTAGCAGAGCTGTTGCAGCTCACTGATAATAACCACAATAAGGCTACACCTGCCAGACAGCACTCACTATTTCATCAGAGAGCAGCATTTTTGAAAGATTATAATAAAAAAAAGAAAGAAAAAAACCCTGCAGACTCTAAAAAAAAACAACCTGGACTTTCCCTCTATGAGCAGAATTGTATAAACAGTTTTCCGGTCGTGCCATGGTGGCAGCTATTGCATCAGGTGAGGTACCTGCTTTGTAGTTGCTGTGATTGGGCCTGCATGGTGGCTCATATCCTTGGCTCTGTTTCTGTCACCACATTTCCCTCTGCTTGGAAGGACCGCTGCAAGCTGTTTTATATTCAAGGTTCTTTTTTTCTTCTTCTTCTTTTATTTAGAGCGCTACGCTCTCGGGAGCCAGCTCCCTTTGTGGCAGAGAAAAAGGCCTTGGTTTATTAGGGTGGGAATAGTTTTATATGCTTGGCTTATGGCGCTGTATGAATGGAAGTGAGGGCTTGTGTGTGAGAAATGCGCTATGCCTCACCACAGTTGTAGCAAGGTTATTTTTGAGGATTCTGGGAGGTGGTCTGGTTTGTTCTACAAGTGTTAAGGAGGAGAAAAAGCCTGAGAGATGCATGCGCAGTTTGAGAGAAAGATGAGCATCAAAATTAATCTCTGGTACAAAACTTTAACTTGAATTTCTAACCCTTCAACCACTGACAAATAAAAAGGCCTCATACAGTAGCTCAAGAAAAGAAAAAAGGCCATAAATTCAACAGAGCACATGGTTGGCCTTTGCTGAATTTATTAATAACAAGTCTTATGGTGAAGATTTTTTTTCTTTCTCTCTTAAATTAACATTCTTGATTGGAGCCCGTTCAAAATCCTGCTGAGTGTGAGGCCCCTGAGTGATGCCAAAACATGAGGACTGGCTGAGCAGACTGAAATCTGTAACCAGATATTAAGAGTTTCAATATTTTAAAGTGAAAGCAAATAATAGAAAACGCATGACAGCCACGGAGCAGCGAATCCCTGTCTCCAATTTAGCCCAGTATAATATCTATTTATAAAGCTCTGAAGGCATATTGGATAGGGGGGTTCTGGACTTGATTAGGGCTGTAAACGTTTTTGGAGGTACTTATTTACTTTTTGGTCCGTCTCGCAGCTTTCACCGTCTGTCAACACAACTTTGTGAGGAACACTTTCAGGGGGTAACCAGTGTGATGGCCTCCAGGTAGACTAATGCAGAGGGGCGTGCTGATTATGTGGTCCACTGATCCTAAACCTGCCTCCGCCCTTGCACACTTTTGGCTTCAAACATCATGCTCAACCCTGCATTGGTCAAGGTTAAAGTGTAGCTGTAAATACAATTTTCTGGTGGTCGGCAAGCAACCACAGAGTCCAGATTCTTTGCAGCCAATCTGATAATATGAATTTATTTCATAAGGTTTCTCTGGCTTAAAGAAAAGTGCCCTGAAAGGTTGAGCAACTTCTTTCAACAAACATTCATGGAGGGGGAGATAATTCTGCTGGAAAGTAAACTGGAGCTGTGCGGACTCTGTGGCAGCATCAGAAGCTGATGTCGGGCCAAGCTGGCAGATAAACGCCTCACTCCTCAGCCCTTTCAATCCAGTTCATCTGGAGTTAAAACTGCACGTTAAACTCTGATCTGTGTGCGTGCAATCAGAAAAAATAGTCAATTATGTATCATAAAGGATCATTAAAGAGTGTCTGCTAAAAAATAATTGGAAAAAGGGGCAGAAAAAAATATGCTGGAATGATGCAAGTGATCTCAGAGAAATTCATGATGTCTGGACCAGCTTGTTTAACTGAGACCTACAGGATCAAACTGCAGGTCTGCAGGAAAAAAAATGCAGACTTGAAAGCTTGGATAATTGGATAACGAGGTGGAAATGATCACAATATAAAATTTAGCTTGATTTTTCAAATTTAATGCTCATACCGGATAAAGCTATTCAATTTCTATGAGTCATTTCTTTCTGGTTAAATTGCTTCACTTATGAGCTGATATTTCATATAAAGCCTTACGTTAAAATGATTAAATCCACATCACTGTTATTGGACTCCTCATGATCTCATTCATGCTGTGTAGTGGACGACTAAATAAAGGACAAGCCTCTCTTGGAATTTTCTGATTCTTAATTTTGTTTTAAACCTACGCCCTAAACCACAGAGCAGCCTCACAGCTTATTACATGGTGAGGCTGGGACTGTAGCACAAACACAAGTATTATTGCAAGCTAATTTACGTATTATTAACCTAAATGTACGCAGCGATCATGATGACACACAGATTCGGCCGGCAATTTTCTGCAAAGCTGAAAATACGGCAAGGCAATTCAAAGCTTCATCACAGGTTTTGTTTGTTTTCAGAAGCTCTGACTACAATTAGAAAGCTGTGACCTGAGCTTGACTCAAACGAAAAAGGCTTTTTGTTTAGACCCCTCCCTGTATATTGTTAACGTCTTTTGTGTTGCTAGAAGAAGGAGGAAAAGCAAAAAGCAAAAAAAAGAAAAAAGAAATACTGCCTGTGACTAAGCACAACCTCGATTGCTGTGCACTTTTGTTTTTAACATTACATTTGCATCCTAACCCACAAATTACTTTAATGGGCAGGCACGGGTCGGGTCCTCAGCACATAAAATGACTCAAGCTTATAGAGATCCCACATGTTCAGAAACCTATCAGCACACAGCAACTTTATTTTTCTTTCCAATGAGATCAAGGATAGGAGCGTTTTACTTAAACATGTGAATTTAGCAAAGATTTTAGAAGTTTAGTTACCATCAAATAATAAAAAATAATGTTTTCCACAAAAATTCTTCCCCCAGAGTGAATCTTTCCTTCATTATGAATAACCTTAATCATGTTTAAAACATCCTTATAGCCTATCCTCTTTCCCATAAGCAATAAAGAAAAAACTTAATTATGGAGGAGGAAAATGCAGATAATGATAGGATCTGAAGCACTGCAGGCTATGAAATGTTTTCTGGTTCTCTATTTTCCTCAATTTTCCCAGAATTTTTTTTCCTCACTTGTTTACATACAACTAATTGTCGCTGCAATAAAACATGTTTTAGGGTTGCTTCTTCCCTCTCTTCAAACATGATCTGAACCACAGGGAATTGATTTTATGTAGAAGCAGCATTTCACAAACAGGACTTTTGGTTTCTCTTACACTACTCATAGGAGGGTAGAAATTATTGTTGGGGGTACTAACTGTAACAATAATGGGCCAAATAATTGTGCTTTCTTATACTTTGACAATATTAAAACAATTACTTTAATGATGTGGGAAATATTTACACTCTTGCTGAGAGTCAGATGAGGAGACGAATATGACTCATTGCATATCTGCAGCATGTTGAAGTCTGTTACATTTAAAATGCCAGATGCAAATATACAGCCTGCCTTGCTTAACTCAAAAATATAAATTTGGCAAATCATTTAACTCATTATTCAATGTGTGTGTCGAAATAGTACAGATCAATTTAGAGAAGGAATTACCGGCGCACTGCCGCAGGTTTTGTCCTAAAGTAAACTTCAGAGCGCTCGTACTTTCTGTGCAGCTGCTCACTTCTGTATTGGCTCAGTAGGAAACACCGTGCCAGGGATTCCCCCTCAGCTGTGCAGCAGAAGTGGCCTCTCCACTTCTTCTCCATAGTCTGTCTGCAGCGAGGCCACTGTCTGCTGCTCTCACGGCTGCAGCCATCACAAGCTCAAACATACAGGGAACGTCATGTTACATGCACATAGACACGGAGTCCCATTGCCACACATAGGCAGCACGAGCATGCACAAGTGTCCACCGCGTGACTTTTCCAAACGCTGAGTCATAAACAAGGTGTACATGTCAACATGACGACATAGACGTTTGCCCCTCTAAATGCTATCTGACCTCATCGTAATAGCTGGTCAGGACTAATATATGGTCTCCCAATGCCTTAGTCCAGCAGAATTACCCACATGGTGACTAATAAGAAGAGAAGATCAAAGAAAAATGTCTCCAAATGGTGTCTTTTGCTTAAAGAAATATTTAAGCGACTGCTGTGTGTGGTTGTCTTGTGCTGACAGGACTGAGAGCTTCCAAATAAGCTAGGAACTCACAAATCTTTTCATTTTCCTTTAAATAACCTCAGTTTTCAGTGGTCAAATAAAAACTATGTAAGGATTATAAAGCTTGGGAGGACGGTTTCCTTTCAGATTTTGTCTAATTAAACATTTGAGCATTTGAGCCTCAATTAATTAGCTTCCCAATCTACACTGTGACAGCTAGCTGTGCTAATATCTACTGCCAAAAGGCCAGAAGGATGCCTGTTTCAGATGGACTTGAAGACGTTTCCCCTTTAATCAGTGTGATGACATAAGAGGCAGACAGCAAGCCACTCATTCAGTCTGTACAGAGTTTGATTAACCTAATCACCAGGCAGCCAGAGTGTAGGTTACTGATTGGGTTTACAAACCCTCCTTGTCATCGTTGTGTCATTAGCTCGTCGTTAGCTGCGGCAAGCCTTGACGTGGAGCAGCGACATGCAGGGCCTAAACATGGCAATCAGGGGATTAAAGTCTGAGCCTCAATGGACGCCTCAGGCTCTGAGTCAAGGAAGGGAAAGTCCTGCCTTACTATGCAGGTTCCACGTGGCCGCTGCACTAACTGTACAAGGGCAACGCCACTGCTGATTAGCGATGGAGAAGATGAGAGGAAACATTCAGTGACTTTGGACACACATAAGGTTTACTGAAGTACAATTAAGCCAAGTCTCTGACTGAAGCAATGACTTGAGCGGAGGAACTTTTTATGCAGCCGCTTCAACAGAGCTGGGTGACATGTGGAGAGGATTAATTCCTCCTGATTGAATTTGTAATCAATTCAAATGATTGACATAATCACATATTGAGAAAAAGCTTCATAAGGTATGACAATATTATGCGTCTAAGTGTTTTCAGAGCTCCTTGGCTCGTATTCAGAGAGCCACCACACCCATGTTTCCTCACGATGAGAAACCCAAAGGACCGGTCAAGTTCTCTCCAAGAGTTGTCTCACGTCTGCAGAGGAAAGTGGCATGGACACTCGTCAGGAAACCAGCACTGGGCTCGTATTCAAATCTGCTTTTTTGCTGTGAGTCAAATGGCACTCTGGAGGCCGACCCTCTGAAAAAAGAAAATGCAAATTCAATATTTGTGAGCTCTTTGAAGCCCTTTTGCGCTTGATTTAGATTGACATAACCTGAAATGACCTTATTGAAAGTGTGCCTTAGCGGCGATGAAACAAGCTGAAAGGGATTAATGACAAAAGTAAAAAAGTTGGAAATATGTTCATGGTGTGCATTTCCGTGTGCTCTTGTGATGTTCTGCTTAAATGTGTGCGCAGTGCTATCACGCATGCATAAAAAGATTGATGACTGAGGTAACTAGCCTCTAAAAACTATTTGAAAACACAGTGCGGCCAAGAAGAACACATTTACTGTAGCTCATGCCATTGTTGGCAGACTCCTCTCTGACTTATATTTTGCTGGTTTAGCATTCATGCCATTCATGTCATATGTTGCATACCTCACCATGTTCCTTCACAGTTCAAAGTAACAGGGACTAGTCCCAAAAAGTAAAACATGTGGCTTTTGTTGCAGAGAGGAATGAACAACAGCATTCCATGTGTAACCACATCAAAGATCTCCCTCACTATGGGGCTAAATGAGGGCAGACTGTCCTGTTTGCCCCTCCTAACATGGCTGCCATCAATTAAGCAGATTTTAAAAGTGACACTTCCTCCTCATCAATTTTAATCAAATAAAACTTCTTAAACATGTTAAGTTTCCATCAAGTCGGGACAGCCACACAACATGCACAAAGAGCCATTGTGTGCTGGTGAAAATGTGGTTTACAGGCTTGGCTATAATGGCCTGGTGGTTGCTGGAAGCCATGCGCACTTCCTAATATTCGGCTCACATGCGATTTCATTTTGCCTTTGTATGAGAGGGACGCTTCACAACTTATTTTCTGAGTTGACAGGCTCAGGCTCCTTTACCCCCTCCCTGCTCTTTACCCCCTCTTCTCTCTGTCTGGTGGCGCTACTATATTTGTGTGGGATCGCGAGCGATAGAAGAGTAGACACAGACTGCGTTGCCAGTCAAACGTGTTCAGGCTGTCAGACTGAACGGCTTCCAGCTCTGCGATCTGTCTCCTCTCCTCGTCAGTGGGAGCTGTTTGATCTGACAGAGAGACTCCATTAGAGACACAGGGAAGTTCAACTGCTGGGAGGTTGGATGGCTTCAGCAGTCAGACTAGCAGCCCAGAGAGGAAAAGGTTTGCACACACAGTCTGGTTGCAATCTTGGTGTCTGTGCTTTGTATCTATAAATGTCTCTGAGCATTACTTGTCCTTTTAGTAGGCGTGGGTGGTTACACAGCCCGACTGGGCTGACATATTTCAGGGGCGCTGTTGGGCAAAGGGTGATGACGCGGAGGGTAAGGATTTCACTGCTGAGCTGCAGCGACGGAAGGCAGGAGAGGTTATTTGCTGAGGTGGTGAGCTGTGAAACATGCCGTCTTCTTTATCTAACACCATAGATTGCTCTCAGTCACTCGGCGGTGATGACCTCATAAACCCACGCCACAGTGCAACGGAGCTGAGGAGTGGCTGGTGTGAGAGTGATGAAACGGCAGACGATGGTTTGATAAATATGCTTCAATGGTTCAGCCACAGACCGTCTCTGCACTCCCTGGGTTTAATGTGGCTACACCTTCCAATAACCAGGATGACTCTGACATTAGGCTCAAATCAGAGACAACTTCATCATGAGAGGATTAGAATTGGACTCGGGTGGGAAGGATCACCTGCCTGAAGCATCGCAGCAGTTTGAGAAGCTGAGGAGAGAATTGATGTGGCTGCTGTGTTAGATCAAACTACTGATCTGTGTGTGGCAGCTGGGCTCTGGCACCGGGGCAGTGTGGCAGTTAAACTGTCACGGGCAGGAACTGTAAATCTCTTGCAGAAGGTGAATGCAGCATGACAGCTCCACAGGTGCTTGTATGTGTGTGCGCTCAACAGTCACAATGCTGCATTTGTTTGTCACACTGTTGGTCCCTCCTCTGCAGGAGCAGCCGATACAATTTCAGGACACATTTGGCAAAAGTTAGATTGAGTTAGGATAGTCTCTGTGTGTGTGTGTGTCTGTAGGGGGTGGGGGTGCTGTCACTTTGGCAACGCCACTGCACATATTGCAGCGATTACCACAGCGGAAAAATGTTTTTCTGCAACATGCAATTACTACAGATTACAGATTGCTGTCCTTGCATCAGAAGCTCTCGCCAAAAAAAGGAGAAACACTGTGCATTCGTATGTGTGTCGATACACACAAACAGACAGAGACGCGGAGACAAAGAAAGATGAGAAATGATTATAGCTCACACTAAAAACCACAACTGAAAAAAAATACGAGGGAGTTGACGTATTTATGGGACTCATTTAGATTTAAAAGTTATACTGACTTTCAGGGGTAAATAAAGGAAGAGAAAATACAATCTGTCCTTCAGTTACACGTAGAAAAGCAGCCGATTGGCACATTTTGCAGTCCTTTGTCCATCATCATCCACATTATGAAAAGTGTACACTGATGTTCTCATGGAATACACAAACCTAAATGCCACACAATATATTAATTTTGGACTTTATGTTTTCTTCCAGAGTACAAATCTCCATGAATATCAAAAAGCTCCCTTCAGGTCATGTTAAACAATATAGCCCAAAAGTGGTGCCCCGCAGCAAGTAAAGGCCCTATTTACAAACCCACCAGATCAAAACTCAACCCAAAGTGCTCCTATAATAGCACTGGGGCCTTTTGGTGAGCCTACCATCCAGTTCTACTTTTAGTGGGTTTCCAAAGAATAAACAGGCCCGGGAACCACATCACAGGCTGCTGACTGTCATCGCAGGGTGAGTGTACCCGACGGAGGATGTGAGGGCGGAGCAACCGTGACACTGAGGTTTACGGCGAGCCCCCCCCACCCTTGCCTGCCTCTGGTGTGGGGTGAACCATTAAGTTGCCACTGAAAGGACAGGGAGAGGGCCCGACCAGGTCCAAGCCCGGCTTCCCAACGAAGCCGTCGGCGTTTCGCAGCACCTTCGATGACTTTCACTCTGAGCAGGAGAGCGATGAGTCTGGATAGTTTGTTATTAAAAAGGGAGGTCTGTTGGGTAATGCAGTCACATGTTGTATACAAATTAAATTTGATTCACAGTTAGAAAAGCTGAGGAAGGCGTTTGTAAAAAAAACCATCATGAGTAATATTAACTACAAATCTTTTAAGTCTAAGCCAAATGTGAACAGTGGTCTCTGTAAAGCAGCGTTTAAATGATGGAGCGATTTCCTGAGAGGCTCTGTGAGGACTTCCATTTGCAGCCACAACACTAAAAGTCACTAACTGCACATATGCTGCAAACCAAAATTAATAATGGAGTTAAAAACAGGCTGTGTGAATGTTCCTGTTGCCAGCTTCATCTGTGCAACTTATAGGAAAAAAGAGAAACAAATGAGCAATAATTTGTGGAGGGAAACTACCACGACTTTGGAAAAAGACGACAGCGCTTCCTATAAAAGCTGATCCAATGCCCATGTATGAAACACATCTTCTAGACTAGAAAGTAATATATTAAAAACATCTACGTGTCCCCAGATGCCAGTGTGCACATTCACATCAGAGTGTAACTGAGTCCTTAACATCAGAAATATTCCCAGTGCCACCGGCTGCAAAGCAAGCCCAAGGCATAATCAATCCACACGCCTCCTCCAAACACCCGTCTGCCACCTCGTTAAATGCATTTGCCACCAAATAAACCATGTCAGAGGTGAACATCATCGTATAGTGAGGCATCGAACGATGACATGGAAGATTAATGTTGGGACATAGCGAGAAGAGGTTGCAAAGCTGCTCATAAGCTACATCTCTATTAAGAAAAGTCATGGTATGATTTTACTGCCTTTTCTGCTAAACTACTGTGTTTTTCGATCTGTGGATGACATGTAGCAGAATTTTTAGGTTGTGATCTATTAGTCCACAGGGCTTTTTTACAAAATGGATCTAGCTTGTTCAGACTTCCACTGGGAACTTTTGTAGAGGAATTATTCTGGGCACCATCTCTCCAGTGTCTGATTTCAGTCCCAGGGTCTCACTCTCTCCTCAACACATGGATGTTTGGTCAGGTGTCCCCATAATTCACTCCAAAGCATTACTTCTGGGTGATTCCCAAACTTGTGACATAAGAGGGTCTTTAAAGACTTCTCTTTGAAGATTTCTTGAAACTTTTGCCTGCTGCTGTATAAGCTGTTTTCCATTATTTCTGCTGTTGCAGTTTTGTCTACGGTAAAAAAAACGTATTGTTATGGTCTGTTGAAGTGTAGCAAGATTAAACAGCTAAAGATATCGGTCTTCCTGAATGTCATATGATACATTTGTGAGTCATGTGTCAGTTTTTAGGACTATTTGGATGCTTTTGTAGTGAGAGGGACATTTGTTTGATTTGTTAGGAAGTGTAATTATTCGTTTATATGCTTTAGGTAAAGAATAAAATATGCCACTTGGCTCAGATGAAAAAGGTTTCAGGTTTACTTGAAAAAAACAATTAGGATGTCTATTTTAATTTTGCAGAACCTTCTATCAAATTCTCGTAAAATATGTGAACTTAATCTCTGCAAAGGCCAATTAAAAATAAGTGAAGCAGAACAAAATTAGATAGGTTTTAGTAGTCTGGCAAAGTCTATAGGCATATTCTGACACCATCTGTTCCCAAATCATGAAACTATGAGACTGAGTTTTATTCAGGATGTAAGAAAATGGTTTTCATCTTTAGAAATGGAGACTTAGTGTTTTACGCTCATATATTTCTTTTTCTTTAAAGTAATTTTTCTTGCTTGGGCTTAAAATGACTTTTATAGAATATTAGTGGTTCTAATTCTAACAATAAAGCATTGACATAACTGATAAGCTCTGAATTTAGATTTTTCTTTTTAAGCAGCTGTACAGTTCCAGTCCTCAAAGGCCACAATCCTGCAGGTCTTCCATGTTTCCCTGCTCAAACACACCTGATGCTCAAACACACCTGATTCAAATCAATGAGTCATTGTGTAGAACTCTACATGCTGTTGGATCCATGTGATTTGGATCAGGTGTACTGAAGTAGGGACACATCGAAAGCTTGCAGGACAGCGGCCCAACTTTTAGACACCTCTTCCTTAAAAGTAATTAAACTTCTCACAGAGTTAAAATTGTAATGAAGCTCACTACTTGAGTAAAAGATATTCAATTCTCCTCACTGTTGCACCGGAGGATTTGGAAAGTGTCCGAGAGCAACAGACTTGGTACGCCTGAAAATGTCCTGACATTCAGCAGACAGAAATAAAAACCTTGTTGGGACTGCCCACCCCTACAGCTATGTTCAGTTGATTCAGAAGGGTTTAATCAACCCTCGGCTCAGCTTTGCACCTATTATAGAATGTAAGCAGAGTATTAAAGATGCATGGGATGAATATGCTCATTGTCTGCTCTGGTGACAGCTGCATCTCTGCTCATCATGCTTACATAGTAATTAGGCGCTGGGTTTGGAAATGTCATGAGCCTGTTCATCTTAGTTGGGATAAAATATACTCTTAAAGCCTTCAAGGATCTGAAATTGGGGCCTGACACTCTTATGAGTTACTGGATGTATAAAGTGAAGCAGAGGGAAAAAACGAAGATGGAAAACTATGGAAATGCAAATGGAACAAACAATTTCAAAGTCATTAAGAGCTGAAGCAAAGTTTGAATACACAAATGCATACCAGCCATCATTTAAACTAACACAGACGACCTCGGTGGAGAAAAAGTAACATACAAATTTATATGATCAAAATTGCTCAATGTGTTTCCTATTTTCTTGTCTGAACATCAAAATGGACAAAAATGACCGCCAATTGTGATGTGCTGACACGTCTTGTAATCAAAATTTGAGAAAGAATCAGCCATCAGAGCAGCAAGAGCCCAAAACCCAAACAGTCTGTACCCACTCACTGTTGTTTAAAAGTTTCTCCATATACTTGTGTATATAAACACTCTGACGCTAGAATATGATTTGGCTTTGAGGGGACTGGCACAAATGGCTTTGGTGACTTACATCATGCTTGGGAGTCTAATCACAGACACTCTTGTCATATCAAGGAGAAAAAGTCCATTTCATAGCAAGCTACATTTCAACAAAAAAGGGGAAAAAAGGAGGAAAGGGTAAACAAGTTCGGCGTTCCACAGCCACCACAGAATTCATCATTCATACAAAAAAATACCCCAAGCCCCAAAGTAGAGCTAATTTAATCCGAGAGGAATAAAACTCTATTTCATAGAAGTAGTCCATTCAGAACACTCATATTTCCACTGAGCAGAAAGCCCCGGCTGAAATTTGAGCAGACACTTTTCGGAAGGAATGCATTCGGTGGGTTGAGGGCCAAAGCTTGCCCTGTAATTTGTGAATGTACAGAAATGTGTGACCGCCACAGCTCCTCTAAAGATAGAAATCTTTGTCTTATGTCATCGTCGAACCTCAAAACTATTTCTAATTGCCCCCAGAGCCCCCTTTTCCAAATGAATAGCTACCCATCCAAAGGCTTATGTGTGCCATGTCTGAAAATAGCCGGGGAGTTTACGCTGGCTAATAGATCAAATTCAGGAGGAAAAAAAGAAGAACTTTAAAGGGAGCTCCACGTATCCGAAGACTGTCCCCATCTTCAAAGTGACTTTTAAGTGGCGGTGAAAGCTGTGTGGGTGGCATTTAGGAACAGGTATACATTTACAGACCCCAAAGGCTTCCAGTGTTTTCCCTGCTAATGGGGATCATACTCATATTAGTCTTTACAGTCTGACTCATTACACATGAAAGCTGCAGTAAGTGGAGTTTCCTTTGGCTTAAAACACACCGACAAGGATGTGTGTCTGTGAAAAGGCTCTAAAAAGTCATCTAATTAGATAAATTCATTTGTTTATGTGTGTTTAGATTTCTCGTGTTGAGGTGTGATGGCGTATAAGTACTTTGGGAAGTACCACAAGGAATCTATTTTCATGATTAAACATTATGATTCAGGTCTGGAAAGCTTAGATGAAGACAAGTTCTCAGTCACAAGCTTTCACAGAATGAACCATCAGTAAACAATGATGAGCTCTCTTGATTTGTATCTGCAGGATCCGTTTTCTCTTTTATCCTTTATCCTTTTAGGCCTTTTTGAGGTGGGTCCTGGTTTCACATGTCCTCCAGGAGTTCTGTCTTGATTTCAGGCTCAGCCCACTCAGATCATTAAAAATCGTTCAGGGGCACGGCGGGCTCTGTCCTCAATGCCTGTGCGGCTGAAACTGTAGAAACTGCGTTTTGAAATGCGGAGGTCTAAATGTGACAGGCGCCGGGAGCGCGCATTATGGCTGAGTGGGCCGTGTGGTCACATATTAATAATGAACTGGGGCAGGGGGCCGACTAAAATATCACCTGCATTGTCACTGTCCCAGTCCATCTGTACTTCAAATAGAGGCTACATGATAGTTAAATAAATATTGAATCAGATCACCTATTTATTTTTCACAGTTATGTTTACAACGGCTATGAATAAAAAAGGTAAATTAAAGGAAATTTGAAGGAAAATTATCATTTAATTTGGTGCTCCTCTGTACTTTCGAGTAATAAACATTATTTGTATGAAGACAATTTGTATGTTTTGCTGGTGAACTCCTATAATGAAAGATTTATGTTGTTTTCTATACTTTAATCAAGAAATTTGAGATATTCTCTTCTCAGGCGAGGAATCATTTGTTTTGACTTAATTATAGTTGGCTGATTAACAAAAGGGGGAAAAAAAGGGTAATCCTTTTAATCAGAGCAAACCCTCTCTCCTATAACATAATTAAAACAAGAAACAATATAAAAAGCCAAGTGTCAGTGCTGAAATTTTTCTGGTACAATATGACAAAAAGGCTCTAAAAATAAACAAAAAAATTGTTGAAAAGATAAAAAGAGGAAGGAATATTATTAGAAGAAAGACAGAAAAGAGGTGCAAGGAATGATATAACTTTTAGAGATTATCAAACAATAATTCCTCAGAATAAGTATGACTCAGGTTGGCAGGCTGTTTACTGTCCTTGCACCACTGATAAACGTTTCAGACCACACAGCCCAGTAAAGCAGATATTTCAGGTTCAAATTCAGAATTTTCTCATTTTTATTACTTATTTTTTATCCTTTTTCTTCATCCTTCTGTCACACTGCAGCTCTGGCATAGGAAAAATCAGAAGCCACACGCCACTTGAAATCATTGCATTTATACCCGTGCAAATAAACACCTTTATACACTCTTGATTTATATATACACACACATATACACACACAGACGCACGCACATACAGAGGCAGGAGCATGAGCACGCAAAATAAAATAAATCACGCACTTAAATGGACTTTCATATGATTTTGTAAATATTTATGTCTTTATTGTCGTCTACTAATTAATTTCAATCATTAAGTTTGATAAAGTATTTCAACAATTTGGCTTTTTTAGTTTTTTAGTTTTACAAAGCTTGAAGGAAATTTGCCGCTTATTTTTGCACCTGTCACACCTCCACCGTTTAAGATCCTAATCAATAATACACTCCGTCGGTGTTAAATAGACCAAGCAAGGTAAATGCGTGTATTTCAAGCGATATCCGAGTTAATGACCACTAAGTTAGGGTAAGAAATAATTCATTTAGTCCATTTTGCATATAGAGTCGGTTCAGATTTTTTTCCTTAGGTTTAACGCAAAATAAGCTAATAGCAAAAATAATTTGAAATAGATCTTTAATCATATTTTAAATGATTGACAAAAAATGTTATATGATTTAGGTACCAAAAAAAGAAGGAATCTGTTAAACGTGAAAATGTGGTCGCTGGTTATTTAAGAAAAAAATACACACATCAGAAGAATAATTAATTTAATTGATTGAACTCAAGCCGAAAAGAATTCAGATTACCGACTGTCTCGATGCTCAGATGAAAGCTTCCCCGCTCTCTCTGCAGATGTGAATCGTCTTTCTTTGACTGAAAGGGCTGACAGCGATTGAAAAGACAAACGCGCCAACTAGCGTCGGAAAGCAGCACGACGCACAGATCGCAGGGTGTGCCGTCATTTCATGTAACCCTCAACTTTTCAAAGTTTCTAATGAATTCAGCCTCTGGCAAACACATTTATTACTCAGTTGTTTGTTTGATGTGGAGAGAAAAAAAAAAGAAACATTTGCACGCTTGCTTTAATTTTCCTATTTATTTCAGATGAGTTAATTAAGGTGATAAAGATCTGTCTTAAACCCCTAATTTTACCTGATGAAAATGTTATTTACTTGAAGATATGGAGCTGCCGGATTTAATGGCTTTTCAAAATGAATAACAGCAGATTGAAACCACAGGCCTGAACATTTAGAGTCAGTTTTTATTAGCTCAAAGAAAGGGACGTCAGAAAAGGTGGTGTGTGATTATTATGCAATAGGTTTTGATCTCTCATATTTTACATAATAGGTTTAAACTGATGCACTTTAAAACAAAAATTTACCATAAACGTAAAATAA
Source organism: Craterocephalus amniculus (assembly GCA_036024015.1). Classification (NCBI taxonomy): domain Eukaryota; kingdom Metazoa; phylum Chordata; class Actinopteri; order Atheriniformes; family Atherinidae; genus Craterocephalus; species Craterocephalus amniculus. The sequence goes on along the minus strand of JAVQJG010091016.1, from coordinate 6,199 downwards.
AGCCTATTTAAAGGCAAGGTTTATTTAATCACGCTAAAGTCCAACAAATCTGATATGCAACACTTCAGAGTTTATCTCGCCAGAATCGTGTAATGATTAGGCCTACTGCCCATAATCAAAATAAACCAATTCAAGTTACAATTCGTGTTCATTTTGCTTTGTCTCTGACAAAATGATTTCCTTTTAACTCACAGCGAGTCCTGATTTCTTTCTGCTGCTTGTAAACGTCTGTGTGGCGCACAAAAGCACAGAGAAGAGCACAGATATGTATCAATAATTCAGCTCATGTGTGACAGCAGCACTGAGTTGCTGAAAGAGAAGCGGAGAGTTTGATTGGTCTATGGAAGCCCAACCCAGCCGATTCATTGGTGGATATCATCTCCACACTCCCAACCACTAAACGCTAAAATGACTAGGGTAAAATAATATCGCGGCACTCTGCAGTCAGTACAGCCTCGCGGCTCCTTCTTGCGCTCCAAAACGCTGCTTAAAGGATAACTTTTTTTTTTTGAAGGAAATCCAACAGGAGCGACTGGACTTTTCCCTCTCTTGTAGCAGAACCACTTTTTGTGTGCGTGTAAAGAGAAGATTCAAGCGGGATAAGATCGCACGAACTTTTACAACAAAAAGGACAGTGTTGACTTTTATATTCGAGTTAGAGATTTTTTTTTTCTCAGCGGTGAAAGCGGTTTTATGGTGACATCAAAGGAGGCGTACTTTTCTTTTTAATCGAGACTGTTATCCCTCCATTCTTTTTCTTACTATATTTTTAAGTTTAGTTGCGACAACCAGTGAGCTGGGTTGTCTCAGTTTTTCATCGCGACTGGATTACCTGTTACCTGTTTCCGAACCAGCAGACTATCTCGCTTCGGCAATAGATTATTTAGTGCACTCATTTGTTATTCCGAGGGAGAGCTCGTGGCGTTGATGCAGACTATTGTTTATTCGCGGTTGAAAGTATTCTAGTCTGCGGTAGATAAGAACGCCGATACACCAGCCCGGCACAGCACAAACTTTGGAGAGATCTTATTTGTGCGTTTTGGCTGCAGTTAGATAAAAACACATCAAGATTTCTGTTTTTCCATCTGACACATCATGTGCAGAAGATCTAACGCCACAGTCAGAGTTAAGTGTGTCTGTTAAAGCTCTTCCCTCTCTGCGCTGTCGCCTCCATCCTTTGCGCACAGTTAGTGGACTCTTGAAACCAGCGGCGTCTGGAGGAGACACAAAAACCCCACAACAAAACAACAAAAAACTGTTTTTCCTCCAAAGAGTTTGGCTCTTCTGATACGACCCAGTCAGGTGGCACTGACCCAAGTTGTTGTGATGCATATTCCCGTAGAGCCGCCCACTACCAGACGGTTCACACCGCCCTCAACGTCCTTCCCCTGCAGTAAGATTGGAGACGGCAACGGGGCCATGGCCACCCCGGGGCCCCTTAGGTCAAGACCGGACCCCAGGAACGTGGTGGACGTCCTGGCGGACCACGCTGGCGAACTGGTCCGCACAGACAGCCCCAACTTCCTCTGCTCCGTCCTCCCGTCTCACTGGCGGTGCAACAAGACGCTCCCCGTGGCTTTTAAGGCAAGAGACACGACTTCTCATAATTTACATGACATTTTTGTGATGGATGTGTTTCTTTTAATTCTGTATGAGTAAAGATTAAGTTGAAAAGCAAAAATATGGAGCATTAAAAGGAAATCACACAAGAAGTATAAATAAATTACAGTGAATTTTGGTTGCTTTATTTAAATTTTTTTCCATTTGAGGATAAAATCAAGTAAAACGCAACACTTTATTCGATATTATGCATGTGACATTACGCCATTCAAAAATAACGTGATCCAAGATTGAAGCAGGAATTTCAATGATCCTATTTCACTAAGCTATATTTTTAGGCATTTTGTTCGTTTTTTTTTTGTTTTTTTTAAGTGCAAGTAGTCACTTGTGGGTTTTCTTTTTTAAACAATCACTTGTTCAGATTATATTTGATGCGAATATTAGAAATAAATGTAACAGTGAGAAATAAAATTTTCCATCGAATTTACTTGTTTTTAAAGTAAAATTCTCATCTGCTCTCAATTATACGACAAGTACACACTTGTTTACTTAGACATTGTGGTTAAACTGAAAATTTATTCGCGCTTTATATTTAGAGAGACGGATGCGGTTTTACGCACGCAGTGTGTACTTTTGTGACCCATAGTGACCGCCGACTTTCTCCTGCGCACAGGTTGTGGCTCTCGGTGATGTTCCCGACGGGACCTTGGTCACCGTCATGGCCGGGAACGATGAGAACTATTCGGCCGAGCTGAGAAACGCCTCCGCCGTGATGAAGAACCAGGTGGCCCGCTTCAACGACCTCCGCTTTGTGGGCAGGAGCGGGCGAGGTGCGTTAAACCTCTGAAACTCTCACACGGAGATGCTTGCAGAGCCTGCACACAAACAGTGACAGGGTGGCAAAATCTTTGCTGCTGTGATACAGGTTGCAGCAACGCTTGGAAAAATGGCTTTAATAAAATATTATATGTGCTAAAAGGACTGATAGCTGCTTGACAGCATTTTGTCATATGAGCGAAATTGAAGAATCCAGATTCTCAAATATTTTAAAATAAGACTTTTAAACTTTTTGTTTCAAATTTTTGTTCATTTCTGCTGTTAGTCATCAAGAAGATCTGCAAAACATTTAGACAAGGGCACGGTGAGTGTCTTCGCTTTGCCCACTGACATCCATGGGTGTCATCTGAAACATCTGGCCTGCGTCACCATGCGCAGATGCGACGTGTCTGTATAATTTTCTTTATCCAAGAGATACAAAGAATTATCCGCGTGGTGTAGGTCGGATGGACTGCATTGAAAAACAGCTCCCATTTTAAGTCCTAGGGTAATTAGTCAAATAATCCCCGTCATCATTCCATCTGACATATTTAGCTTATAGTCTAATATGTAGCAGGCTATTTAGCATCCTGTGTTTAATTGCTGTTTAGAAATTCACACATCAACAGGTCCTTTTACAGGATGTTGTGGTTAAAGTCCAGGCCTGGTGACTGACATTTTTGTGCTATATCGAGTGAATCAAAACCCCTCGATGTTAAGGCATAAACAACCGATTGTCCACATCTAAAAAATGATTTAAAGGCCCGATTGTTCACCAAAAGCATCGAGTGGAGGAAGCATTTCTCTAATTCTCCACGCAGTTTTTCCTGGCCTTTATTTCCAGTTAATGTCAAAAGATCTGTAATTTGATAAGTGGAAAATAATCTCATTCTTTTTTATTTATTTATTTATTTTTTAAAATAAGCTCACTCATCAGATTTTTTTTCTTTTGAAATATCCGGACACGCAATATCTTTAATAAGAGCTATTTTTCTCAAAACCCGAGATGAGCATTGGGATCCGCCCTCCATCTGCGTGGACTTGCGGGCAGGAGGGAAAATACTCTATGTGGGACAATAAACTACTGGCATAAACGCTTTATCGCAATCTGGAAGAAGTTCCTTCTAATCCAAATCATAGCTGACCCTTTTTAAATTCGGCGGAACGAAAGAGCAAACAATATAAACAAGAAGAAGAAAATCGTTTAACTTTTATTTTTCCTTTATAAAAGGTTATTTATACAATTAAATGGCTCGTGTTTTAATATCGTGTTGTGTCCCTGCTGCAGGAAAGAGCTTCACTCTGACCATCACCGTGTTTACGGGACCGCCACAAGTGGCCACCTACCACCGCGCGATCAAAGTCACCGTGGATGGACCCCGGGAACCACGCAGTAAGTACACACACATGCACACACTCACACACAATGCTATTGTTATTCTTCTGGAAAGGTTCTGCTGCGGTGCCAACCCATCACAGCAGCAACTCCTTCATGTAAAAACGTGGGTGCAGAATCTCTACATGCTGTTAAACAGGATGAGTCACTGGCAGCAGATACGTGAAAAATGCTACTTAGAGCTATGTTTGATAGGTGTACATGTGTGGGTGGTGAGACGTGCATCTACCTCAGTGTGGAGGTAAAATGAAAGAAGAAATCAGTTCACACGATCTCATGTGCAAAAACTCTATTTTCACAGTATATATTTAGGGGTGCAGGCTTGGTTTTTGGGGTTAAGATATAAATTAAGTTATGGTTAAAGCTGGGGTAAGATAAGTCGAGGCTATGGTAAGCCTCAAGAAAATGAAGCTATTGCAGTTTATTGTCCTCACTAGAGCAGCAGTGCAGGTTTTGTGTTTGTGTGTGCAGCAGGGGCACGGGGAAAGGCCCAGTCAGAGGAAACTGTAAAGCATATTAAGGTATTACCCGAGACCACTAAGAGGAGCTGAGTGAGTCTCCAAGCCGCAGGTGGCTTAGTTCAGAAGGCCTCTCCTCTTCCTCACGCCCCAACCTTCCTCATTGCTGGTCAGAGGGGTCTTACCTGCCTGACCACATAAGTGGCTCGTTGATTTAACATAAGACAGACTCCGGCCACCGTTAACCCTGCGAGGGAGCATTGGTTTGCAGAACCTGTTAGCGCCATCATGCAGCCACAGCTGCATTCTCATGTGGATTAAAGCTGCTGGTGTGAGGGATGGTAGGGAGTAATGTTTCTCAGATGAGTCAGTTGTTGATGAGTCAAACTGTACAGGCAAACCCTTTTTTTTGAGACCTCACGTCGGGATAAACAAGATAGGTAATGTTCTATTATTACATTGGAGGGATCGTGTTTATAATAGTTTCAGACAGGAGGGTTTTTGAAAGGGGGGATTGTGTGAAGGTGGATATTTGGGATTGGGTGGATTAAAACCAGTCAAAACAAAGGGAAAAGAGAGAGTGATAGCAAGTGCTGCATGAGAGGGGATATGGTTGGAGGGAGTGGAGGGGCATCACACTCCTGCCAAGCTGGATGCTATTTGCAGAGATATAAAAGAGAACAGTGACTGTGAGGGCGGGAAGGACTAGATAATAATAAACACTGTATGTGTTTGTAGATGGTTTCTATTTGATCTTTTGTTTAACTGCAGAAAAAAAAGCTGAACGTGCATGTTTGTGCATAAATGCATTGTCATGTGCATCTGCAAGCGTCTCAGTTTGAACAAAGTGTGCATTAAAGTTGTCTCCTGTCTGTCTGTCAACACGTTATGACTCTGGCCGAGGCGTCAGAGTGGCCGTGCTACTTTTACACTGGCGCTGGGTGCTATAAAATGACACTGTTTAATATAGGTCAGGGGGGATTTTAAGGCTCCATTAAAACTCTGTTGCACTGGGCTGAGAGAGAATTTGCAGAAAGACTGAAAATAAACTCATTCAAAAGCTTTTGTTTTAAAAAAATAAAATCAAACTCATGTGTCTGAGTTTGATTTCAGCTTGTGCAAACTAAAACCTCACCAGTTTAACTCTCTGGGAACCATGAGATTAGATTTGTGGAAATGTTAAATTGTGAATAACAAATCCAGCCGCTCTGCAGTGAAAATAAATCCAATATCAACAAAGAAATTTAACATCTGACAGATAAAGCATTTTGCAATTCAGCATATTTATATTGTTCATTATATCGGTTTAAATGAGCCATCAGCTCTGACGCTGAGATGACATTTCAGCCTAGTTTAGTGTATCGAAGAACTTGAAGCCCCATAACAGAAATTGCACAAATGATATAAAGGGCCTCTCATGTTTAAACAATAAGCACATTCTAAGAGTGTAACATCAGCCATGTCCTGTTACAGTCAAAGAACAGGAACACACACACACTACCATTCAGACATTATTAAGAACATAAAAATAATCAGATTGTACTCTAACCACAAGGCACCACATTATATCAGCTTTGCAACACGTTGAGCCAAAGCTGACAGGTTCTACTGCCAACACATAAAACTACCAGCATTTTTTCACTATGAATCTCATCCTCAGACACAGCTATATATTCCTAAACTGCTTTGATCTTATTATTTGGTTTTTCTTTGGTGTGCAGTGCCACACAATGTTGCCTGTGCATCACGGTGCAGACAGCCTGAAGCCAAACTTGGCTTGCGTTCTGCTCACCTGTCCACGGGCTGGCAGGCTGCAGGGCTGGCCTGCTAGGGGCTTTACGGGCTGTTTGTGTAGGAGCCTGAATTTGCATGAGTGCCAGCTGAGCCACAGCAGGAGCTGGCACCGAGGGGGGGGGGGGGGGGGGTTAAAATTGTTTGCTGATATATTTGTCAGAACCGGACGGACCGG
>JAVQJG010091010.1:0-11494 GCA_036024015.1 Craterocephalus amniculus | reverse complement strand
TCAGCCTGTATTAGCCAGTAGGCTGAGAACGCGCGTAATGCGTTACAACCCGTCTGCAGTGGCAACACTATCGTGCATCCACGAAATACAACGTGCAATGGTTTAGGCTATCGAAATATACTAAATTATGTTGTTTAGAGTAAATTATGGACGCTACCCACACAGGACACTTGGATTACATTGGCCGAGCAGCATGGAGGAATATTGCCAAGTTTTTGTGGACTTTTATGGACCTTTTTGCTCAGACGCTATTCAACATCACTGTAACAGAATTGAAGGAGAACGAAAATCTCCCAACATCTCCGGCTCCAGAGTGTAAATCAGCATGAGGGTGAGTAGAAAATGAAAGCACATAATTCTGAGGGTGAAGTATTCCCTTAAGTGTACTGTTAGTGATTTTTTTTAAAATCACTCATTCACTTGTCAGTGAGCTCGGTTTCACATTGAAAAGACCAAATAAAATAGAGCTAAAAAAAACCCTAATAACTAGAATAGATGGATGGAGAAAATGTAAAATAAAATGCTAATCTTAAAGAAATATAACAATCTGCTTACCTTCCAATGTTCATGATCCTTGAGCCAGACCTCATTGGGCTTTATGCACCAATCCATTACTTCCTGAACTTAAGCCAGGTCAGACACACCTTGATTAATCAGTTCGTCCAGTAATGAAAGACAGGACACAAAGCAGCTGGCTTAAGTTCAGGAAGTAGTTGAGTTGTGCATAAAGCCCATTTGGCTCTAAAATTATCTTAAAAGGTGCAAAAGCAAAATCTACAGCAGAAAACTGATTTGGGATGATTGAGCTGATTCAGTTAATTTGTCAGTAATTTTAATGTGACTGATAGTAGACACAGCCATCCTGATAAAGTCATTGATACAATAAATATAGTAATGTGTTACTCTAATCACCCGCTGACCTATTCTGCCTTCACTTAAAATTGGCCTCTCAGATGCTTTCCAACACGTTGTGTTTGTGTACTTGGCTCATTAGTTACAGTCCTAAATGCTCTTTATAACTCCACAAGGAAACCTTGAGAAGTTCTTCACTATTACTGCTTCATATCATGAAGATGTGCCCACAACTTTCCACAACTTTTGACTGACTTAGAACAATACGAATAGGATTGATTAGGAGCCTCATATTTCCTGATTTTTTTTCTTAATGTCTTAGTTTGCTTCAACAGGTCAAAGGTCAGATGGTGATGAATACGTCTGGGCTCTAGTGGGCAAGAGAGAGCCGAAGATTAGAAGGAGCCACAACACAAAAATTACAGCAGGACAAAGATATCTTGTTTCAGTCGCTTTGGTCTGTTCTCTATTCTTACAGCTGTTTACAACTGTGTCTGATCCCAGTGAACAGATGGCAGTCTCCCACCAAGTTTCTTTTTTTTTTTGTTACTTCACATGTACAACCATTTGCTCATGCATGTGTTGCCAATGACAAGTGTGAATTTTATTTTTTCACTGTATTTCTAGCACGGGTTTTTCTTTTTAGCTTAACTTTTTTAAGTACAAATGTATCTGTTTAGAGTTTATCCAACAAATTCCTATCGTCAGCAACTTTGCAACTACCCATAAACAGCTTATAGTTTTTATTGGTGAATCCAAATGTGTTGTTTATTAGCAGAATAAAAACACTGCATTTAGCTTTCCTGGCATTAAGCTGAAAGACAGTAAGAGAAGCTGGAGGGGTTGAAAAAAAGAAAAAGGTTAAAAAACTTGTTCCAACTAAGGTGTGATATTTGATAATGAATCAAAAATAAAACACAGATTATCATGGTACAAGGAAAAAAAGTGAATAAATTGCCAAAAACTGACCAGAAGATAGGTGAGGGTGGTAAAAGGAAAAGATAAGGCAAAAAATGAAAAAGAAAAGACAGAGTTGCAGACAGAGATTGAGTTAGAGACAGGCAGGGTTAGGGGGATACAGGCAGTGTTCTAATGACTTCACACCCCATTAGCCACTTAGTCTGATGCGTCACACCTCATTATGCTGCGGGAGCAGCAGTGCATGAACGCGTGAAACCGTCCACTCAGCCAGACCTGTCCACCCGCTCCAAACACTCACTCACTTACAGCAATTAGAGTGTGTGTTTATGTTTTCAGTGTTGTCTCTATGTGTGTGTGGAGTAAACTCCAACTGGCCTGAGACTTTGTGGAAACAAATAGTTAAAAGGAATTATTCTAAAGCCTGTCGAAGACCTTCACAACAGAGATGTTGCACCTCCCCAATAAGTGGCATTTCAACACAACTTCACCATGACTACCTCGCAGCTCAAGCTTGAAATGCTGTGAACGGGCCAGAGCTGCGCTTCCTTTGTCAACCTTCATAAGGTAGGAGGATTGAGTGGCGTGCTCCAGTGGACTCTCCTTAATCACTCTTACGCAAGGGCACATGCACAATCCCCTGCCCAATGATGACGTTCACACGAGCGCACACATACACACAAGGATAAGGATGGAAAAAAGGGTTACTCCATGCCGTTCACTGCATGGGCAGCCCCAGTTGGCAGAGTGTGAAGTGCTCCTCTCCAGGACAAGCCCTGCTAACTCAAATCCGTGGCTGGGAGCCACACTCCTCTCCATTACAAACACTGGACCCATTTATCCCTTGGTTCCCCACACTTTCTCCCTTTTCAGTCATACTGCCACCCCAGGGGGAATGCCACATAATGGCTCTGTACTGCTGTAACTGCAATCTCTATTCGGCTAATGTTTATTGTTTTTCTCTGTTTAGTTTGTTGATACTCTGCTAAAAAAAGGACGAAGCAGAAGAAAGAAAGAAAAAAAAAGAGTAAATAATTTTTCATCATTGTGCCAATATTTGTATAAGTCGTGGATCTGAGAGAAAGTGTCATATTTAATCTGAGGAGTCTCCTGTTGCCAGCCAAATTAGATTTTATTAATACCCAGAAGATGAAAGGCTGTTTAATTATGCCATTTAAATGTCTCTGACTGGCTTTCCACTCTCACTCAGTAGAGACATTATTTTATCTCACCAGCTGACCTTTCAAGATCTGTTCGTTTACTTTTACATTTTATTCGCTTCTTTTTTAGCCCTTTTTTGTTCACCAACAAAGTAGACTTCCGTAATCTTTACCTTACAGATTTAATCAATTCATATTTGATTGTTTTCTTGATCTCAACAGTCGGCTTGCTTTGCTCAGAGCCCATTTCTTCCTTCTGACTCCTTCTAGTATCACTTTCAGTGTTTTTTCATTTATTTATAATGGCTTTGTTAGATTTTTTTTAGTAATTTATTCCAGCTCTTTAAATAAACAGACATATTAACTTCTTATATATGAATTTTGGACTGAAGTCAGCAATTGTAGTTTTAATAAGAATGATGAAAAGGCCAGTTGAAGTGCCAGAAATTTAGGAGGAAAATATGAGAAATATATCAATCAATCTTACAATAGGTATTTAAGAAATGTTTGATTTTAACCTTCCATAAAAAAAACTTTCAGCTAACTTTGGATAAATCTAAATAACTCCAACAGTGTTTATTGAATGGCTATACTTTTTCCTATGTAAAGCACTTTGAATTGTCTTGAACCTGAAAGGTGCTATATAGATGAACTTGCCTTGCCTTTGCCTTGCCTTGCGTTCTAAGCATCCAAATAGACCAAATGATTGGTAAATGAAGAATACAGCATATATTGATCACATCCCTGAAATTGTTTTAGATGTCACCATGTCTTAATAGTTTTCATTCAGTCTTCCTTCATAATCGTTTCACATGTGTTTGGTTTTGCTGCTAGGCCCCCTTCTTGACCTTCAGCGACGCACTAAGAGATAATGTAATCATGGTCAGGGAGTCACTGCTGTCAAACACGTCTCATCTCTGTGATGAACGCATGCTGTGGGAGTATGTCAAACATCACACACCTGAACACCTGTCTGTTCCTGTCACCATTCCCACATAACCTCCATCTCACAGCACAAGGAAAGGGAAAGACAAAATTGTGCGAAGGGGTTACTAAAACTCCCGGAAAACAAGGAGAAAACATCTTGGTTACCCCGAGTACACTGATTTCAGCACACAGTAAATTGTAATTGTGTCAATAATTTGCTGAAATGCGGCTTTAATTGCAGTCTTTCTCAGTGTGTTTCACACAATGCGGCACATGCATCATAATTTGTTAGCGATCCCAACTAGCTGATTGGCAGCTGTGACAGTGTGCGCAGCTTGGAGCGTGTTGGCCCCTGCAGGGTCCTGTTACTGGGGTCACTGAGGCCTCGCCATGATGCTGCGCTCTGCAGACAGAGGGTGGCTTTTGGTGTCAGTCTTGTTTGACCTCCCTCTTGCTTCCTCCCTTCTCCTCACCCTCTTCATCTCTGTATGCTGTCCTGTGGGATAGAGTGCGGAAACCTTGTAGAAGTTGGCATGCAAAACATGTCTCACATGCTGGGAGAAGAGTTTGGAGGAGACAGATTCATTCCAAGGCACACACATGGATCCATGTGTATTTTGTGCATGTGTGTGTGTGTGTGTGTCTGCTGTGGATCTGAAAGGAAAAGAGACTGGATAAGTGGTACCGCCCTCTGTCATTTGTTACATCCGTAACACAGACAGGTTGTGCCTTTCCACTGCTGAACTTCACCCTCGCCACTGGGAGGACACAGCATCAGCAGACAGGTGATAAACATGCCCTTACCCTACACTCATGTATACAGAATGAATATTATACTGTATTTTGAATACATTGGGGGGAGGGGTGTTAATGTTCTATAGTCAAATATTCTCATTATTGAGCCGAGTTCATTATACTCTCCACTGACTCATTCCCTGACCCTGAGACTGCAATCTCCCTCTCCTCCCATTTACTCTCTTTTTCCTCTTCTCTCTTCCTCCCTCCTTTCGTTTTGGACGGAGGTATGGATGAGATCATAATTATGTTATGACATATGACATTAGCCCCTAGAGTGCTAGGATTTTAACTCAAAGTGGGAGTTGTCAGCATGACAGCCCAAACTACTCTTAATTGGAGGGGAGGACTGAGAGGAACGCCCACAGACTGGGGTGGCAGTTTTAATGAGGTTATACTCATACAGGAAGTCAGAATTGTGACAGGAGGAAACTGTCATTGGCCTGTTAGAGAGCGGCTGACATCTCAAAGCCGCCTGTGTTTGTCAGTGAGAGGGGTGGGAACCTCTCCACTTCTCTGTCTACAGGTGGAAACAGGCAATTAAAACGGCAATGAAGAACTGAAAAACACCTAGCGCAGCCACACCAACTTGAATGCATGGCTAATAAACACCAATCGTGAGAGAAAAAGCTGCTGAGAAAATAATAACGGATAAATTAAATTCTTTTTAACCTCCGAAGAGTCACTTCCACAAGACTTGAGAGTGAGCATAATGGCCGACTAAATGGCAATTAACACGTATCAGCGACAGAATGTGTATCTTTTATGCTGATGCTTGTGCTTGCATGTATGCACCGTCCATCTCCACATGTGCATACACTTACTGTGCTGCTACACACGTGTAAGTGTGAGTGTACACTTGAGCACCTTTTCTGCAATATGCTTTGCCCCCTTTGCTCTCAGGAAAGAGGGAATGAAGGTGTTGAAAGCAAAGCTGCAGATTTCTCTCGCCGAAACACTGGCTTCAGTGTTCTCCAGGTGCACCCTGTCGAGCATGGGCACTGCTGCCAGAGCAGTGTGGCTGTTGGTAGACCGCCCTAACAAACAGGCAGTGCACAACCTTTGATCTGCACCACCCTCAAAGTGAGTTCCCACTTCTACGAAAAGTCCATTTACAAAATGTATTCCTTTCTCACTCCCTGTTAAAACCAAATCCAAAATATTGGTGCAGCATTTAATTTCAAACGGACATTTATTTGGAGTGGGAGCTGTGTCTATTTTCCTAAGTACATATTGAACAGGTTTGAGTTTCACCCATGCTTTTAAGCACGCACACGATGTGTGTCGGCGTCCAACAAAAATCATCACGGAGATCATAACCATTTCCTCTTGGTGTGTCCCTCCGTAGACCTCTGCGTGTTTCGGGCGTACCAGTTTGTTTTGAAGAGCTGACTACTTTTGCAGGCCAGGAATTCTGTGGGATGGAGAAAAAGATTTGTATTAAAAAACAGAAAAAAGATGGCTCAGCACTTTTGATCCTGCAAAATGTTTCACATTATAGGTACTTTGTAGGGTTTAGTTCAGTGTACGAGGAGACAGTTCCCTTGGTACGTCCCCTTTCGGTATTTAAGGAAAGAATACATGCTGTTGCTGAAGAATGTGTTTACAAATTAGCATGACATCTGGGCCTATGTGCAGAACTGATGCCAGATGGCCTAGTTCTGAGATGTCACTGCCTTTCATTTGCTTCACCTGGACCTTATAGCATAGCATTAATAGACCCTCTTTGTCCACCATGACAATATGTGGCTTCACACAATTAGATAGGTCTCCTTGCTGCTGTACTGTAGATAAGCATCACCTGCTGCCTTTATAGATTGGAACAGGCTCTCCAAGGTTGTCTGGAGGTCTTTTTGTGTTCAGCATCTCATTCACTCACACACCACAGAGCTGGCTTCTCTGAGGACGTGGGAAGGAACGAGGGAGGATCTTTCATGACCTTGTGGGGCATGGGGCACGAGGAGTCAGATGGGGATGAGGGTAAAGCATTCGGTCCCAAGCAGAAAAAGACAAGGTCACTGTGTTTTACTGGGTTGGAGGACATTGTTTAGTTAGTTGACAGGGACCACAGCAAATGGGCTTATCAGGAGACGTGGACACCAAGGTGAGAAGGGGCAAAGTCCCATTTAAATCCAATCTGAATTTAATGACATGGTGAACATGATTCTTTGCCATGTTGCACATAAAAGTCTCCTGTTAGTGTTTTATTGTGATTTGATCTTCGAAACAGACAAGCAAGGAGCTAAATGGCTGCTCCACCAGGACACAAGATTTTTTAAGATCAGTGGGAATGTAGGTTCCAGTGATCTCGTTCAGTTCATGGCCACTGCTCAGCTGTCAGCTTTTTCTGTGAAAACTGCAGAGATGTAACCTATGAGAGAGGGAACTGCAAGGGGAGCAAGAGGCGTGTTTCACTTGAAACGACTTTGGGTGTTTGTAGAACATCAACATATGTGCGTGTGAAGGTTTGGCTCAAAGCTGAAGTCATCCCACCTACGAAGCATCCGCCAGTGTTCTGTGATCAGGTCTGACTGTAATCACACCGCAACTCTGGCTCATTCTGCTTACATTCACCCCCGGAAAATTGACATGCATATTGGTGGGAAGCACTATTGCCTAAGGTGAGAGCTGCTAGATTGTGAGAACTGACATGCTAATGCTATAAAACAGGACTTCCTTCATCAGCACGTTACCGACGGAAAGAAAAAAAAAAAAAAGTACCAATAACATGGAAAGTTCTGGGTGCAGAAATTATTTCACAACCAGTGAAGATGACGATTTTCACTTTTTTCTAAAGCGTTTTTTTTTTATATTGGTTTGACACAGTCAGGAAATCCTTAAAAAGGTCATCATATTAGAGTGAATGTCACTAAGAGTTAACGTTGAATCATTGCACATTTATTAGTGGGAAGGTTTCTAGTAAATCATTCTGTCACAATGTTGTAGGATCATATTGTACCATTAAGACTTTGTGAGTCTCTACAGTCATCACCTCTGGTTAAACCAAGAATCTGTAATGCTCTGAGGTCCACTTAGCCGAGCTTCTCTTACATTAATAATGCAGAACATTTTCCTAATGAAGGAACATATTTTTTCTTTTCCATTTTTCTTTCAACATGTTGAATTACTGTGTTAATCAAGGCTTTACTTTTAGATTTGCTCTCTAATGGCATATCCAGTGAAGGGAAAAGGTCATGGTGGTAATAGACTGATCTGTAGTCCTCAGGGAAAGTCTCCCTCTTTCTGTTCAGCCCAGACAGACAGTCTTAGTCCCAGACATCCTCATCTGCCCCCCGCTGCGCTCAGCCAAGGATTTCAATCACAGGGCCAAATGAAATTATTAAGAGGTGTTAAACTTATTAATCATTGAATTAGCTAAATGATCCTCTGCGTACTGCCCAGATGAATGACATGTCATTCTGTAATGTAATTTGCCTCCCCACCTCTCCAGCAGGTGAAGGTCAGGAGAGAGGCCTGCAGCACGGCAGCTGATGACATCTTTTTTTCTGTCTCATCTCTTTATTTCTTTGTACCCACCACAGATCATTTTCCTAACAATGAGGTGAGACTGAGCGTAGCTAAGAAAAAAACAAAGCAAGAAGAACCACACTCTTAAAAAATACACGCACCTGCACTGGCGGAAAGAGAAATTGCAAAACAGACTTTAGGGAAGAAATTAAATTAACCTGACACTTCCTGTCATCATTTTTCTTGATAGACACGTACCAAACCCATTCTCAGGTTTCGGTTTCCCTCTTATCTTGATTTGATTGGTGGGAAAGTAGGTGAGCTTTTATGTGAAACACACCTCCTACGTAACACTTTGTTAATAAGCTGTGACATTCTGTTGATATCATTTAAGAACTGGAATACAGATACCACTAAGTTGATGTCAGCGATCTCCTCCTGGCTGATTCGTTTCAGGAACTGCGTTACAATGCAGAGATGTGGGTTTAAGTGGTTTACATGTACAGTAAATACAAACGTTTTAGAATCTCACCGACCTACTTGATCCTCATGACTTGCATTTTTTTTCTGCAACTTTTACATCTTTGTCTTTGACATTTACACCGTGATATTAGTGTTGTTTTCTCCTCTCAGCGCCAGCTTTCCCTCTCCTTCTGATTTATCTTCAGTCAAACATAGCCGAGTCATTTGAAATGCGACAGTGCCAGGTAATCAGTGAAGTTATTACAGAATTTACAGAAGGCTAACAAAGCGTACCTGTGGTCCACCAATTATTGCTGCTGTTAAGGTCAGTGCTGTGGATGAGCAAGTTGGGTGGATGGGGGTTTGAGGAAGGAAGACAAGGTCAAGCCAGCTTGTATTTTAATTTCAGCATCAACACAATTCCTAACATTTTTCAATGTATGGTTTGCAGGTTACATTGCGCAATTCCCCCAGTACATCCTGACCCTTTGCAAATTTCTATGTGATTTGCTTAATGGTCACATAATTGTTACCATCTCCATCCACTGCTTTGTTTGTCACCATACCAGCATATATGTATGTGTGACATATAAACCAGCAGTACAGATTACAGTCCTGAGGGATTTAAATATCACTTTAATTAATCTGCTCACCTGAATTTAATGAGACATGGCCAAGGGGCTAGATGCATGTGTGGACATGTGCACATGTGTGAATGTGAATAAAGGGGTGTGTGCGTGTGTGCTGCATGTACATCCGCATGTCCATGAGTACATGCCTGTGACTAATAACGTACCTTGCAGGACTTCAAATAACTTCCTTCATCAAGTCCTTTAAAAAATTTATTTACCTTAATTTTAGCCTTAAAGACGGAGGATTGGAGACTTTCTGTGTTTACCTTCCAGCTGTTTCATTTTTACACAACAAAACACTTTCTAGAAATCAATCCCATTTGTTATTAATACAAGTATGATTATATAATTAGCCTGAGATCAATAGGAAATTGATTCCAATGCAAACAAGGGATTAGAGCTCTCTGTGTTCTCTGGACAGTCCCGCAGACATGATGTGGACATGTTCGACAGGCTGACCACCTGGCCTGTGCAACCTTGACCAAGTTTACATCGATACAGGATTGAACAGAACACAGAGGTTATGGGAAAATGTAGAGTTTGAAGTTGCCAAAAGCAAATGTATTTCAACATCCTGTCGATACACATCCAGAGTTCGGCATTATCATGTAACTTTTACTGATGGGCTGCTTCCTCAGTGTACAGTCTGCTAAGGTTGTCATAACAGGTGAAGAGTGGCTATTGTGATGCAGATGTATTAGTTACATTTAAAATTCATTTAAATAGTTAAGTTATAGTTAAGACAAAAATTATTTGTCTTAACTATAAGTGTTTGTGGTGCTGCATTTTTACAGATCACCATCTGTCTCGGGTTAAAAATCCTCTGAGAAACGCCTCGGTGCATGTATTTATACAACTGGAGCTCTTACGGCAAAATGCAAATCAAGATGAACTAACGTTGAAAAAGAGTGGAAAAAATGAAGATGAAGATGAAACATCAAAGCTTATCTAAAGAAATCTTTTTTCTGTATGCAGTTTACGGACATATAAAGAGTATTGACTGTATAGAATGGAACGATTTTTCTTGTCCTCTTTTCAGACCTGATTTATCTCTCTGCGTGTACTCCTCTGTTTGCATTGAGCGCGACCGTTGTCAGAACGTGGTTGTCAGTGCGAGAGATGACAACAAACATGCAAGCATGTGTGCCAGACATTACACAATAGACCTACCTGAAATCCTCCCTCTGTTTACCACAATTGCCTGTTTCTTTCTGTTATGCTTTTGTTTTGTCCAGCCTAATTTGTGATGGTATTCATCTCTGTAAAGCATACAAAAACCTCGCTCTTGTGTGAAAGAAGAGTAATTTACAATCGTTTACATTAACAAAAACTCTATTTTACCATTACAATAACCACAGACAATAGAATATATCCGCCTCGTTCATTTTGTGCAACAAATGAACAGAGGTATATACGCTTCCATTGTTCTGGATAAAAATGTGCCATAGCAGAATCATATCCCCCTATGTTGGCGTATTAGATAATGAGAAGATGCAGATACGTTCCTCAATACAATCTGCTTCCCACTGGCTAATCCACATCATTCAGTATTGTGAGGATCACAATGATGGTTTATTACTGTTCATTCAGAGCTCAACAATGACTTAAACATTTGCGGTATAGGAAGAAACACACTGCTTCTGATCACTCATCCATTTAAGAGGATGCCAGTTTTGCGTAGCAGCTGTTTGTTGCTGGAAATGTTTTGATTATTGTCTCTCCCAAAGCTCCATGAGGAAAATACACCAGGAGGTGAAGACATTCAAAACACTTAATTATGCATACACAGATAATCACAGATTACAGTAAAAGAAGGAAAATTATGTGAGAATGAAATTTTGTTATAATGTGCCCCGCAGTAAATGCCCCCATTTCCTCAGGACCTTAAGAAGAGAGGGCATCTTTCTGTGTAGCTCATCTGTCCCTCAGCTGTCGGGCACCTGCAGTGTTGAATTTCACTGACACTGGCCCTTAATGAGAAGCAGAACGACACCTCAAGATTATAGCTTGTGCCCCACCTCTCTCTGTTTCTATGACTTGCTTTAATAAATTACTGTCCAATAAGAACTTTTATGATCTTGGCATATGTTGCCTTTTATAGGTGAAAATAATTGCGTTCCCAGATCACTCTGCCCGTTTCAAACATGAGAATGAGACTAGTGGAGCTTAAAAAATGAGATAGTTTCACAGTGTCTGCACAAGTCCTTCTCATTTGGGTTGTTGTGGGGGGGGGGGGGGGGGGGGGGGGGGGGGGGGGGGGGGGGGGGGGGGGGGGGGGGG
>JAVQJG010091004.1:0-12872 GCA_036024015.1 Craterocephalus amniculus | reverse complement strand
AGATAGATAGATAGATAGATAGATAGATAGATAGATAGATAGATAGACTTTATTAATCCGGAAGGAAATTATAAAGACCGGCTGCTTCTGCACCCATAAAACTTTCATGCTTAATAACTAATCGAAATAAATATAAATAAAAAGTATTATCCCTAAAAACAACAACAAATAATACATTAAAACATCACAACTTCAATAAAACCAAGTAAAACTAGTATTCTTCAGTACACCCAAATGTATTTCAGATATGGAATCTCCATCCATACTCCCTCTCTGGCTGATGTACTAACGTCTACTTCTTCTCCACCCTCCTCCTTCTCCCCGCCCCTCCAGAGAATTATGCAGCCTAATAGCTGAAGGAATGAAGGACTTCCTCAGTCTGTCTGTGGTACATCTGGCAGATCTCATCCTGTTGCTAAAAGAGCTCCTCCTCTGCAAGAGGACAGAGTACAGAGGATGTATGTTGTTGCCAGGATTTCTTGCTCCATCATCACCTCCACAGACTCAAGCTTCAGTCCCAAAACCGAGCCGGCCTTTTTGATTTACTTATTCGGCCGGGTTAGGCTCCTCTTGCTGGAACAGGTCCCCCAGCAGACAACTGCGTAACAGAGCACGCTGGCTATCATTGATTGGCTACACATTATAAAAGATGCCAGCATCCTCAGGAAGTAGGGCCTTGTTTGCCCCTTCCTGTAGAGATAGTCAGTGTTCGAGGAGAAATATGTTACTGGAGTAAAGGGTATGAAGTAAAGGGACAGAAGGATTGGATCTTCTCCGATAGAGGACAGGTGCTGCTGGGATTTGAACCCAGGATCTCCTGTTTACTAGACAGGCGCTTTGACCAACTAAGCCACAGCACCATACGGCAACATGTATATGTCTTTTCCTTTCAGGCTTTGGCTCAAACTGAGGACGGAGATCTGTGACATACTTAGTGTTGTATCGACATCAGGATCTCCTACATCTACACTCAGCTCGAGTTTGCAGTGAAAGACGCGTCCCAGCCGAGTTTCATTCATATAAAATGCTGCTGAACAAGGAGTCCTGGCTGGCTGTGGGTTATAATCCCCAGGGGCAGGCGATGGAGGTGATGTTGGGACAGGAAGCAGAAGCAAGGCTGCAGGGCCGGTGCATGTAGGTACCAGAACTACTCGGGGGTCAGATCAGCTCGGGCCCTGCGCCTACCGATGACCTATGCTATATGATTAATTTGGTGTGTTTCGGCTCACATATGATTGGCTGGATGTGGTTCGGATGAATTCATGGAACTGTAATTCTATATTAGAACTTTAAGATCAGGTAAACAAATGTCAAGTTGTTTCATCAACTTTCCTGGGTTACTCTCCTCCTATCTGCTGCTGCAGCACAGCCCGTGTCTCCCTCTCATGCCCGTGAGAGTGATGGCCTTTCTACATGGCGTGCTCGGGCCCGGGTTTCTGTAATCTTACTAAGAAAGGGGAGGTTTGATATCGGCCTGTAGCTGCTCATGAGGGTTGGGTCTAAGTTGTTCTTTTTCAGGAGTGGCTTGATGACGGCTGTTTTTAGGTTCTGAGGGAAGACACCTAAAAGCAGGGACATGTTTACAATCTGTAGAATATCCGAGGCCATACATCCTGAAACAGTCTTGAAAAACACAGCAGGTGGTGGTTTTAAGATGAGAAATGATCTCATCCAGGTTTTTAGGTCTGACTGGAGAGAAGTTTGGCATGTTTATGTCTCTGAGTGGACACAGTGAGGACACATTTCCTGTCCTTGGTCCACTCATTGTTTATGTGCATAATTTTTAGTTTGTAAGCACAGTGATATTGAGTTGCTTTTCTCTCCACAGACAAACGTCAAAAAACTCACTAAGGGGGTCCATTGGTACTGGACCTGGACATCCCCCGAACAGGAGCTGTAATCTTAAAGCAATACGTTTAGATTTTTAAAATATTTTTAATACCACCATTATCCTTAAAGCAGGACTTTGCAACTCTAGCTTGGAGCTCCCCATACTGGTTTTATTTGACAGGTTACTGTCGTAAAGTTTATACACCCCCCCATACCCCCGTAGCACAGAGACGTCTTCTCTGCCAGTCTCTTTTCTATTCTGATCCCTGAATATGTTTCTAAGCCTCTACTAGCTTGTTGATGCTTCTGTACGTTGCTACGTAGCAGCAGAGTTCTGTCTGTGCTGCAGCAGCCATTTTACCCGCGATTTGAGGGTAAATACTCCCGTTTATCTGAGGATTATATTTTTTCTGGTGTGGGCGGATCGCAGGCAAGAGTACACTCACCGGCCACTTTATTAGGTACACCATGCTAGTAACGGGTCGGACCCCCTTTTGCCTTCAGAACTGCCTCAATTCTTCGTGGCATAGATTCAACAAGGTGCTGGAAGCATTCCTCAGAAAGTTTGGTCCATATTGACATGATGGCATCACACAGTTGGCGCAGATTTGTTGGCTGCACATCCATGATGCGAATCTCCCGTTCCACCACATCCCAAAGATGCTCTATTGGATTGAGATCTGGTGACAGTGGAGGCCATTTGAGTACAGTGAACTCATTGTCATGTTCAAGAAACCAGTCTGAAATGATCCCAGCTTTATGACATGGCGCATTATCCTGCTGAAAGTAGCCATCAGAAGTTGGGTACATTGTGGTCATAAAGGGATGGACGTGGTCAGCAACAATACTCAGGTAGGCTGTGGCGTTGCAACGATGCTCAATTGGTACCAAGGGGCCCAAAGAGAGCCAGGAAAATATTCCCCAGACCATTACACCACCACCACCAGCCTGAACCGTTGATACAAGGCAGGATGGATCCATGCTTTCATGTTGTTGACACCGAATTCTGACCTTACCATCCGAATGTCGCAGCAGAAATCGAGACTCATCAGACCAGGCAACGTTTTTCCAATTTTCTATTGTCCAATTTCGATGAGCTTGTGCAAATTGTAGCCTCAGTTTCCTGTTCTTAGCTGAAAGGAGTGGCACCCGGCGTGGTCTTCTGCTGCTGTAGCCCATCCGCCTCAAAGTTCGACGTACTGTGCGTTCAGAGATGTTCTACTGCCTACCTTGGTTGTAACGGTAGGTTATTTGAGTCACTGGTGCCTTTCTATCAGCTCGAACCAATCTGGCCATTCTCCTCTGACCTCTGGCATCAACAAGGCATTTCCGCCCACAGAACTGCCGCTCACTGGATATTTTTTCTTTTTCATACCATTCTCTGTAAACCCTAGAGATGGTTGTGCGTGAAAATCCCAGTAGATCAGCATTTTCTGAAATACTCAGACCAGCCCTTCTGGCACCAATAACCATGCCACGTTCAAAGTCACTCAAATCACCTTTCTTCCCCATACTGATGCTCGGTTTGAACTGCAGGAGATTGTCTTGACCATGTCTACATGCCTAAATGAAGTGAGTTGCTGCCATGTGATTGGCTGATTAGAAATTAAGTGTTAGTGAGCTGTTGGACAGGTGTACCTAATAAAGTGGCCGGTGAGTGTATATATGTAGATATCACCAATTACATAATAACATCTGAATTAGTAGAAAATGGTCTGTTTTAGTGGTGCAGATCTCCATAGGCCTGTTCGACCCAGCTTTGCCTGTAAATGCATTCCCCCGAATTCCCAGTAGGAAAGTGATTTCGACATTTATTAATGGATTATTATTCTCCATGTTAGCAGTCCTGTGCTGGTAGCTGCTTTGATTCCGCTTGGCACTGCACATGCTCTGGATGGGACTAAATAATTTTGTGTGAGATATGTAAGAGACACTTTGAAATCTGATTTGAACTTCATGATTGCTATCAAGAAGATGCTTCTGATAGTCATTTTATTTTAATTCATATTTTCTGAAATCAACTTGAAAATGATGGACTTAGGCTTGCAGTCTAAACAAAGCTTTAAAAAAAAACTAAGTCACCAAGACTGCTTTCTGTTCACACTGATATGTGCACGGGTAGGATATTTGACAAAATATATGACTTGCTTTTTCAGCGGCTCTGAAGTTGTTCATAAAGATGACTAAGGTCCGTCTGAATAAAACTGTAATTTTAAAATATGTCTGTTTGATATGCAAAGGTTTTAGGCTCATAGCTTCTGCAAAAACATGACAGTGGTTTCAGTCTTGTAACTCTATTTAAAATAATATAAAAAAGGACTAATATTTCTCAGCTGTTTTAGGATTTCTATTATTTACCAAACTAACAAACTCAGTAAACATATTGGTTGCACCCTGCATCAAGCTGTTCTCACTGCAATCAGAAGTTGATGGTCTATAACATATCACAAAATCATTTCAAGTTTTTACACATAGGATAAAGTACGAATTGTTTTGTTCTCTTTAGTTGTTGTTGATTAATACAAACCATCTAAATGCTTTCTCTCATTTTACTCAAACTAAAAAGGTGAAAGCTGAAGCCATCCTCTGGTTTTATGTCATAGGCAGCTCTGGTGTTTATCTTGAGAAGCTTCACGACTCACATTAAAATAGACAGATATGCGCACGCAGTACAGACATCAGAGCAGGCTTGGTTGTGATTCTAGTTGCACGCAACAAAGCTCCCGAGATGGAAAGCATTGTGAATGTGTGTTTGTTTACCAGGGAGTGTCCCTTTCTGTGTGCAGCTCACGCATACTTGAGGAAATTGTCAATAGTTGCTCATGAGGACCAGCCCCATCCTGCACTCTAAAAGCACATGGTCTACATTAAAGATGGTCAGATGCTGCAGTCTCTCGCAGGGGCATGCTCACCATCAGGCTCTCCAGTCAAAGGTCTGGCTTTGTCAGTGATCTTCCTTAGTCAGGAAATGACATTTGGTTTGAAACAGGGCTTCTGAGTGGATAATCTCTCCTGGGGTGTGTTTGGAGAGCCTTCCAAGTTCACTGGGTTTGTGTTCAGTCATGCAGACTGTACCAGCAGACTATGCTTCTCCAAGGCTGGCATTGATGCATTATTCACATAACTCTGGTTACTTCTTAAAGCAATACGAGTCATTTTCTGGTAGCATGGCAAAAGGTTATAGAGTTGAAGTCAAAACTGAAATGTGCATGAGTCGATCTTAACATTGCAGGTTTCAGAAAGTCGTGATTTTTTATTTGATGTCGTACTTTGGCAGTTCAGAAGTATTTGATTTTTTAACATTTCAGGGAATCTTTAAACCTCTGAGCTTTAAAAGCAGGTAGACAGTTGGTTTTAAGGACAAGGCCAGGTTAAGTGTATTGAGGTCAGACAGAATGGTCATTGAACAACACCCATTTTAATCCCTCGACCTGGTCTAACCAGCAGATTAGACCAGCCTGTTGGGGGAAATACTCAGGTCGATCCTGTCACTCTCTGCCGGCTGCACTTCAATCACATTCAATATCCCATTTTCCCCTCTCATATCCCCATTGGCCCAGCGGAAAAGGTAAGTACGTCTTATCACATAGTTTGATGACAGCACAGGACTACTTTCAACAATGAGTAGTGACAGTAGAGCAGGCAGGATTTTGTAATAGGATGACTTCATGGTTTTAAGTCCTGTACCAACCAGAAGAGGGCAGGCACCGTGAGAGACAATTAAACCGTAAGCCTGAATAGTTCCATTAGAGTAATCAAACATGACATACAAACAGGACATTAACACCTCCACAGTAGCTTGAGTAAGAAATGCAAACGCAGTGCAACTTGATAGTTTGGACTGCAAATTGACTTCAGTGAAGACTAAAATCCGGAAAAAGATTCCCAAAAAGTAAACTCCTTTACATCAGACACATCATGCTATTTCAGTAATTTTGTAAAGTGAAAGACACATGAGACCACAAAAAAGACGGCACACTAAAAAAAAGACACATTTTTGCAGAAAACTTTTTTTATACATCTGTTAATTTATTTTTTTCAATAAATTAAAGAAAACAAAACAATGACTGACATAAAAACAATTTAAAAAACAAAATTACATTGGTGGTGATACAACAAATGTAGGCTTAAGTCAGCAAATAATAATAAAGGAAAAGAGAAAAAACTAATTTACTTTAGATTGTTCAACAGACTAAAAACTGGTTGCCGGATATTTAAGAATACACTTAATCATAGACAGAAAACTGTTTATGTTGTAGCATTCATGAAAGCAGTTATCAAATGTGCAATTATATCACATGGAAAAGAAACTGAAATGCAATGTCATCTGTTTACAGAGGTACAATTACTAATTGTATGATATCAGATGGGTCATCCTGCAGGCTTGAAAACTGTCAGTCTTCATAAATAAGGAGGATTCAGGTGGAGTTATGCACCGTGTAAAAAAAAACAAGGTGCTACATTATGATTTATCGCTACATTACTGGTTCAGTTTTGACAGCCAAGATAAAAATCTATTTATTTATTTCTTTTTCTAAATTTCATATAGAGTTATATATTGTTACAAAATGATCTCCTGAAATGATTTTACAGCCCCCAGTTTGGGAATCATTGGTCTGATATGTGTGTTTTATGGGAATCCTTGATGCTTGAGTTGGTATTATCTCCTATGTTGCTGCCTTCAAATATTCTTAAATGAGAAACAGTCACTGAAATCAGGGTCGGTCAATGTGCTGCAGTGGAAACTACATGGCATGAGGCTTTAAATTCATAACTTTTGTGAATAGCTTAATGTATTTAAGCTGATGTAGCAAATACATTATCACAAATGATATCATATGATCTCTCCATTATTTGTTTCTATACAGAGTTGCCTTTACATTTTTTGGTCCTGCAGGTAACACACATCCTGTCTGTGCTAGCAAAAGTTTCTGTTGGAAGAATGAGTTCTTATTAGGCAGACCAAGTCAGATGGCATGGAAATAAATTATAGAAGTAGATTAAGAGTAGCCAAGTTGTCAGATTCCACAGAAGTCCATGATTCTGCCTGAGTGAATGGAAACAAAACGCTTTATTGTATTACTGGAACAGAGAAAACCACAAAACTGCACAACATCAAGGCTGACTAACAAATTTTGTGCTCAGGATTTTTTAGGATTTCCTTTTACAAAGTGGATGACTCAAGTCAACTGGATCTACGGGCACCACTGTAACTGGAACGGCTCCCTAAACAAAGCTTCCCTTCCCACTCCAGCTCTGTGAAGGATCCCCAGTTACACTGCTACATCCTGCACGGCTTCACACTTCTCCACCCTCACTCACTTTTGATCCATAACACTGCAGCTTAGTCAGCTCAGATCCTACACCAACCAGCAAGTGGCATGAGCTTCACGAAAGAAAAATAAACTTCTTTGTGTAACTGGAAATGTTGAGATGATAACATGTGATGCTCCTCAGGGCCTCATTATTGACCATTTACTGCTCCTCACATAGATTTTATCATTGTGCCAAATTGATCAGGAATTCAGATTTTTCTTATTGCAGACAATAAACGCATCTAAATGTCCATACATTGGTACTCTTGGTAAACAACTGGAAAATATGACTGCATTATGTCTCTGCTCGAATCATGGCATCCATGTAATTCAGAATGAATTTTACACCTTGTCTGTTATGCTTGAATCTGCTGATCAGCTATTTCTCTACATTCTCCAGGGTCAAGCTTGAAATGAAAGCGTTTTTTACTTTTCATTTGCATTACGAGCTTCTCTATGCTGGCAATAAAACAAGATACTCTTCTCCTTTACCATTACATTGAGAAGCATTTTAATTGTTTGTGTTTTCAGTAATGGGTTATTATTATTATTATTATTATTAATAAACATAAATATAATAATAATAATAATTATTATTATTATTATTATATGCATTATTGTTGTTATTATTATGTATTTTGCCTCGTGTAGTCAGATTCTTTTGCCTTTGTTTCTTGATTTTATCTTCACTTTTATGTGGCTCATCACAAAACCAGGTCCAATATTTACAGTGTCATATCTTTGCCATTAGTGTGTGCATGATAAAAAAGAGTGTGTTTTAGTGTGTTTCTGTTACATGTGCATTTTGCCCTTTGTCCTTGCTGCTATGTGTTCTGGTATGTAGCTAAAGGTCGAGGCCAGGCAGTGAGCAGTATGACAGGGGCCCGGTCAGGGGGAACTGAGGCAGGGAAGAGCTGTAGAGCCAAAGTCCAGCAGCTCGAACAAGACCAAAGATTAGGTTTGAGCTATGAATATCACAGTTTAACAATATACACCTAATGCAAAGGCTAAAAGATCACAAAGTATTCTGGAAAATGCTTGAAAAATGAAGCAGCTATCATTGAATGCTTTTATTTTTAATTTTCTCTGCAGAAATTCCATTAAGTAGAGAGTAGAGTGTAATTTAAAGTTCTGCTTCTGGTGTGTAGACTTCAGGCGTCTGAGCTAATCTGTCATTACAGAGACCTCTTGACTGCCCAAGCTGTTCCTGAGAATTTAGCAAGTCAGGACAGCTACTGTCCTGCAATGCACACACTGGCTCGTGAACACATAAGATAAGGTATTTGGCAGTCCTCCTATATTGGTCAGAAAATGTATTGCAAGATAATTAATCTGCACCAGTTTCAGAGACAAGTGACTCTGCTGTCTGACCTTCTCTATCCTTACAAAAGTTCAGTTGTCTTCAGAATATTATTTTATGCTATACCTCATCAACTTAGATTAGCAAGATGCATGTGCAGTTCATGCGAGATATAATATTGAACTGAATTCTAACATTTAATGGTTAAAAAACTTACCAAAAAATACAGCATGTGTTGAGATGTATTATGTTTATACATTCTCTTTCCCTACCCATGGAGTTCCCCTACTGCCACTTACCAAAGCACAGGCAACTGCACCACAGCTGCATATTTCCAGTAATCTTTGACTGCAGAAAATGATGCATCAGCTGTGCCAATAGAAAATGCTGACAGGGAAGCTGTCACTCTATAGCACAACCATAATAAAATACTCCAGTTCGAGTCTAATCACGACTGTGCTGTGCTTTATTCATATAATGTGACTCTATTCATTCTGTTTTACAGATTTGTTGGACATTAAGAGAGCAAAAAGATTAAAGAAAAAGGCGATTGAATGATACTTTAATGAATGAATAATTAATTTCATAAATATTTATCGACTTCTCTTTTTTGAGGATGGGTTGAAAACGTTTTTTATTACTAAGAGACATCATACAAATTCAGTTATTCCTGCGAGATTTAAATCTTCACGAAACCTGGGGAACAGCCAAGTCTACTTGTACACATACCACACCAGTGGGTGAACTTTTGCATGGTAGTGCAACTTCCTGTCTCTGAGTTACATGAAACTCTTGTTTAAATATTACAGGTGTAAAATAAAGTATGCTCTATAAGATATATTTAACCCTTTTAAATGGTTTTGTGTATGTTGTTTAAAAGAATTTTAGAAAAGTGAAGTCTTTATGAGTGAATTTGCTTTGCAGGATACAAAATCTTAAGATTTGAAGGTAAACAAAAACGCAGGAGCAGACACGTAGGTTTTACTATTTCTGTGTATCTTACAGATTAGAATATCCAGATGTTAAATTGCTTTAGAAAAGTTGCGGAGAAGTATCTGTGATTTTCTTCATTTTTTACAAAAAGAAACAGTTGAAAGGGCCTCTTCCAAGAGTGATGCTATAGATATTATGTTTATGTTAAAAAGCTAATAATATGCTCAGAATCCAGTGGGGCCCAGTGGAAATAGTTTCACTGGATGTGAACCCTCTCAGAGTATAGTTACTCACTGATTGCTTATTTTGTATAGAGCCACAATATAGCTAGATCTCTACTAACACCTGTGTTTACAGAGATAGCTTTACAAACTTTCAGAGACAGATGGGATTAGCAGATGAACCGCTGCTGCTGTTGATCAACAACATTGTTATTTCTCTCATCCTTCCTTCAGGGTAGAATTTCACTTTTGATTTTCCTCTTCTGACACCCTGATAGCTCCTCCTGTCTTCTCTTTAACGTTTGCTTGGTCAGCTCTACTGTACATGTCAGTCTGAAAGGGGAAAAAAATGAATATCTCTCCCTCTATCTCCCTGACCAGCTAACACTCAATGTGCCTTGTTCCCACACAAAAGCACAAAAGGTTTACACATCCATAAACATTGTTTTATGTGCGTATAAGCTGTGCGTCATGGAAGCAGCCCTCCTCCATGTGTTATGTATATGAATGAATGGCTTATACACAGGGAATGTTTCCTCCCCAGGAAACCCATGACTGCACTTTCCCGAAATAGAGTATAACTTGGTTAAAGTGGAAGCACTGCATCAGCCTTTGGTTTCCAGAAAAGCTAAATCTGATGAAGACCAGGTTAAACCTCCTGCTGCAGGACGAGCAACTTGTAGCTGAACCTGTTCTCCAAAATACGCATGCATGCGGTTTCGAAAAACTGGCACATTCAATTTCCCACAGTACATTACACATGCAAAAAATAAATCAGATACACACACACAAACGCACCTAGACATGCATAGGCAGAGCAATAGGGAAATGTGTAGGAGGTGTGACGCAAGAAATGTGAGTCACCGAGGCACAAAGCAGCCACAACACACATCACTGTCACAGTGTAACCTTTTCCAACAGGTCAGCTGGATCGCTGCTTTCCCTCAGTGGAGGCAGTAGAGTCATCGGTGCCCAGAATAAAGCTACTCTTAACATTTCTTTAATGTTCAGAATTAAAGGTAGAGTTCAGCAGTTCAGGATGATAACCGTTTTACTTGTATTGTTCTTTGAAGATATGATGATGTAACTATAGCAACACAATGATGTCAGCTATGAGAAACTACCAACCACATGCCCGTGCAGCTTTTTCTGTGTCTTTCCAAAACCACAGAGGGATGGAGCAGAAAAAATCATCTAGAGGAATTACATGTTTTTGATGATTTGTATTGATCTTATAAGGATCTATAAAGATATTAGTTTAAATGCATAACTCTGCTACAAGAATAGGACAAACGATTTTAAGTATAGTACGTTGTATATGTAATTTTGCATCACTTTTAAAATCAGTAGGTTTCAGAAGAGAATTAGATGCACTGCCATACTCTTCCACAAGAAGGCATAGATGCTGTCTTTGCCTTGGAGAGATGCCAGGCACACACACATAACTGTTTCTCAATCCTGTTTGTCACATCAGTGGGGGAAAAAGGGGGTCAAACCTGATAATATGTTGCAGCATTTAGCATAGATATAGAGGTCTTATTTGACCAGAGATAAGCCGGCAGCCTTGCCTGATAATTCATGGTGAAATACTAACTCCATGTTGTTCCACATAGGAATACAAAGCTGTAAAGTTACGCAATTGTGAACATTGCCAAGTTGCAGTTATGGGGTTTTCTATTTGTGCAATTAGTAAGGAATAAGGCATTAACACTGAGTAATGTTCAAGAATAATTGCCTCCTAAAACTGCTTGCAGATTTTGTTAGCAAACACTACTGGAGCCCTCTGTAAGAGCACACATTCACACACACACAAACACTGTCCAGATGGGAGACAGATGTTTAATAGACAAGGTCAAGGAGTGCATACGATAATTATCTGCTCCACCATCTCTTAGTATTCTTTGCATTGTTCAGATCACCACATCCACTTAAATCCTGGAAATTACCTCTGGAATGGAAACCACGTCCTACTTTCACTGACTTTTGTGTTTCTTGTCTTGTTTTCTCTCAAGCACATACACACACACACACATATATGCTACAGTACTCTTCTTATGGTGCTTTTAGCAGATGTGGACTTCTCACCTTCGGTATATACACAATGACATCGTCTCCATTGATTTTTTTTTAGAAAAATAATAGTTTGATAACAGTTATCCAAACATCTTGTTCCTGTTTTGTGTGTTTCTTATTCTGTCTCCATGTTTCTCCCCCTTTCTGGAAGTTTCATGAATGCTCAGATAAACTGCTGATGACAACAGCTTCCCTATGATAGTAAGAAATAATGGAACAGAAGGAGAGGAGGAGAAGTTGCTAATCTCATTATCTCTGCCTAAACTAATCCACCAGCATCAACACCTCCAAGTCACTGACACACTTTCACACATGTAACCCTCATATCATACATAGATATAGACTGATCAATACAAGAAAGAACAAGATGTCTGATATGCAAGACACACTGTTGATTGGATCAGAGGGAATCAAGAAAACCATCTTGCATGGAGGAACTGGAGACATACCCAAATTCATCACTGGGGCGAAGGTACTGTTGGTGTTTACACTTTCCTATCAATTTTTAAACGTTCCTCTGTCTTATCCCTAAAATGTGAGGTAATATTTTCCCAGACTGTCAAGAAACTATTCCTCATACAGTAAAAATGAATAATGAGCTTAAGCCTTTATGTGAATTATTTTTTTAATTATTGATCATGCTAAAGGTACATACAAACCTTGCATGGTCTTTCACTGAACAAGTGAAACTTAATTAAAACAAAACAAGCGAACCAACTTTCAATTCTCCTAATCCAATAAGAGGCACAAATGCAATTGCTTAACATGCTTAACTATCATATTGGGAACAATGCCATGGTGATAATGTAAAATGCAGAATGTTGTAGATAAGATATGTCATTTTCTTCTAAAACCAGAAGCAAATCCGCTATTTGAACATGTTCAGGAGTTGTAAACTGTAAACAGGTTCCACAATAAATATAATATAATATAATATAATATAATATAATACAATATAATAGGTCAACAGAGTTGTTTGTACTATACTATAGACTTTTAAAACACTATAAATCATCAGGATGCCCAAGATTAACACATTTAAGTTGTTGCAGTACCCGCCAATAGCCAGAAGAGGTTAATATAGGACATACAGGTCTGTCTCAGAAAATTAGAATATTGTGATAAAGTTCTTTATTTCCTGTAATGCAATTAAAAAACATGAAATGTCATACATTGTGTATTCATTACAAATCAACTGAA
>JAVQJG010090989.1:0-21042 GCA_036024015.1 Craterocephalus amniculus | reverse complement strand
ATTGCCTTTATAGAGGCTGCGGAACCTGTCCTGTTCACTCCCATTATATTGGATGTACGCTGATCGCGAGTGGATCTGAATATCTCCCGAAGGAGTTCAAGTTACACCAAAACTGTCTGGGTGAGTAAATGATTGTATTCCATGCTAGAAAATAGGTCCAGGTTGCAAAATACCGAACTTCTCCTTTAATTTAATGTTATAGATGTTACATGATGGATGAGTAACAGACCTTTGATACACTGTGCCAATAAGATTCCTTTCAGGCGAGTAGGCTCTCATCTCCATCAGGCAGCATCCGAGACAGCAGGCGTCCACCCTGACCGGCCGCTCAAAGAAGAAGACCCGGCGGCCGTGACAGTCAAAGCCCTGCAGGGAACAGGCCCGAGCTGGACCGCAACACTGGAGGCATGCGCATGAACTCTCTGACACGCACACACACACCAATCCAGAGAGTATGATGAAATACGTTTTATTCAGAGCCCTTGAGATGTTGTGAGTTAACACACGTGTACCTTCCACAGCCACGAACATCTGTGACCCGCTGCCTTCTGCGGTGAGGCTGAAAATCCTCCTGGAAACACACTGAGGACCTGCGTTGTCAAAGCAGTGTTTTATTAAAACAAATAAATTAAATGACTTCTGTTAGCAAGAAATCCAAAACACACTGCTTACCTTGCAGCTCTGGTCGGGCAGTGATGTGAACCTGTCTGACTGTTTCAAGGACAGACATGAAGTTCAGTCCTGCTGAATCTTCCATGTTCTGCTCCTCCGATTCCAGCCTCTTCAGCCCTGCTGATGGCCGCACCGACCCTTTCTCCACTTCCCGCTGAGGGCTCCGTTGTTTTTCCAATTCACAATCTGGAGTCGCTTGTTGGGATTTGGATCCGGGCGAGTGAGTCTGGCACTCGCAGGTAGGTCCACAGTGGCCCTTAAGAGCTTTGAAAATCATCTGGATGTGTTTCTCTCGCTCAAGCGGACCAAAGGGAAGAGGCTGACTGGTCACTGCTGACATGATGCTCAGCTAAGATAAGTCGTATGAATCAAAAAGAAAAAAAACAAAGGAAAATCTGATGATTTGGAGACTTTCTATGACTGATGTTGTCGTTGTTTGGCAGATCATTCTTAGAAGAAGTAAATTCTTCAAGTTGGGGTGGAATATTTTGGGAAAACAGCACTCCCCCTCTGACACTGTTTCTTACAGGAGGTTTAACTCAGTTCCCTGGCAGCAGAATAAACATTATTCTCCGCCAGTAGTCTGAGCCTCTTTCTCATTCACATCACTCACACTGACGGCCCTGCCTCACAGTGTACTCCCAGTTTACTGCTCCCTGCTCCAAACTGAACTTCTGCTCTACATTAAGACCCGCATGTGAAGTGATGTCCGCAACAATCGTAATGGCGCTGTGGGAAATACATTTGGCACAAATGATTAAAAATAAAAAATAGGTATAAAAATCTGCTTCTTACCATCACTGGAGAACCTCCAGGCATCAAGAAACTCCTACCGTCTGCTTGTGAGCAAATAATCATACTCAGAGGGGTGAAGCCCTTGCCTCCTTCCCACCTATGTGTGTTTCTGTGTGTGTTAATGTTCACGTAGCAGTGTTTGGCGTTGTGGGTATGTGTGTTTCCTCGATGTCTCACGCCAGCTCTCTCTGTCTCACCCTGACTCCGTTTCCATCCCAACCAGCCGGATCTGCCTTTTGTTGTGCGAGAAAGGCAGCACTCAGCCATGTAATTGAAATCCTGCTTCCAGAGGTGGGGGGCTGTGCGGTGTGTGTTTGTGTAGCTGTGCGGTGTGTGTTTGTATTTTGGTGGGAGGCCCGAGGTGTCCCTTGCTCTCTAGCGGCCTCAAAGGTGGTGTCAAGTACAGGATGATATAAAAAAAAAAAAAAAGAAACACAAGATGAAAATCTGATGTCACGTTTTTTGCAACATAGATTTATTGATAGAAATGTTTTGGAACATCTGTGACGTACACCTTTTGCAGCAAACTTTTTCTGTCTTTTTCTCATCTAAAACATTGAACAAATTCAACAGCAATTTGCAGCCAAAACCATTATAGCTTCACTCGCGTCCAAAGCAGAACCATTATCACTGTGAGCGGGTACTTTGAGCACTTAGACAGCCTAAAGACCCAAACCTGGCAGCTGTATCTGCTCCGCTCTCTGTGCCTCCCTGGTTAGTAACGGAGCTCTGATGGATGCTCTTAGCTCATATTCCAGACTCAGTTACCCAAGGGTGATATTGTTTAACGGGGGGAGATAGCTCTTCGGATCCTCGAGGAAAGGGGAGGAGGGCGGCTGGTTGAAATGGCCCATCAGGAAAATGCCTGTAGTGCCAATGAAGAACACTAGCGCCATCACGATGAAACAAACCCTGTCGATCACCCGGGCAACCAGGAACCATTCCTCATTTTCCTATGGTTAAAAAAAATATTATATTCAAGATTACATTATATGCAAATATATATGCAAATGAAGCCCAAAGAAAAATAAGTAACTAAATGCAAACATCTATATTATCTCTTGTTAATTTAGTGTTAATCTGATCCCCTTTATGGTGATCTTGTATCTTATATTATTCTCTACCTCTTTGCAGAAACTTTGCTTTACTGTACTCTGGTCATGTTGGATCTCTTGATGGATATTTTTCATCTTTTTCCAGGTTTTTTGGGGACTTTTGTGTGATGAGTTAACATCCCTTTATGGTTCTGTGTTGACCTCAAATTGTGACAGTTGTTAACAGCTACCTCAGACAGAGCTTCATGAGCTTAATAGCATCAGGAGGAGGATCCTGGACCACCGTCTGACATGACTATGACCATTAGCCCCTTTCTGTAAATTATATACCTACATTATACATTCACATCAGCCTTTCTTCAGTAAAAGACTAAATCAAATAAATGAAAAGCAAAAAAGTGTGTCAGAGCTTACACTTTGGAAGTTGCTCTGCTGTCTTGCAGACTCTGCTATGTATTTGCATGAGGCCACACACTGTTTTAGTTCTGGAGATGCCTGAGCCAGACAGGAACCAAGCTGCTCAGCCGTACCTTCCTTTATTCCATCATCTGGGTGCAAGAAAAATCAATATTAAATTCATGTTATGAGGGGAAAAGCACTGCTGTGTATGAATATTTGCTGCTTGATGGAGAGGCTGTTGGCGCATTTTGGCTGCCACGTTTCTGTCAGTGAGGTTACCAGCATCTTTTGAATGAGGAGTGAATGAATGATAGATACAATGTAAGTGATTTAATGGTCATCATCATTAAAGCACAATATAACTGTAAACCATTATTCTTGTTATTATCATCATTGTAACCTGAGAAACTCGCACTTACACTCTCTTTGGATTACTTACGGATCTTCTCCAACACTGATTTCACCAATCCGTTTCTGTCTTTGAGTCGGGCAAACACAAGCTCAGATCGAGCAGCTTGCATCAAATATTCTTCAGCCTTGCTGATGACAGCCATGGAGCTGCGCCGTCGACGGGGGACCCCGTCTTTGGAAGGAGTTTTTGAATTTTCACCGTCTGGCGTCCAGGGTTGCATCGGCATCCGCAGTAGCTGCGGTAGGATGTTCAGGAGGATCTGTGGGAGGCACAGGGTTAGATGGGAATCCAGGGACGGAGAAATTTGATGATGCATTAGAAGATCCGGACACAGTCTTACCCTTCGGACCTTGTCGGTCATTATGTGGGTGTTCGGGGTTCTCAGGGACACGTTGAGGACTATCACACAGTTCATCACAACCATAGTGGTCACTGACATCACGAACATCAGATACCTGCAGTCAAATGTCACAACTCGAGTCTTTTAAAGCACTGTATTGAATCAGCACTTGTTGGACTGACTATTTGACACACATAACTTACTTTCCGATAAGAGGCACTGCTTTCGAAGTCTCTGGGACCTTCTTAGCGATGAGGAAGAGGAACACAGTCTGTCCCAGAAGCATGGCAATAGACATAGTGCACTTCTGTCCACCAGCTACAAAAAACAATCCAATTATCAATCAGTTTGTTGAGGTTTAGGTCATATATAAACATACTGCATAATTCAAGATGTAATTGTTTTCTTGGGGGGTTTTTTTGTGTCTTGAGAGGCTAAGCCACTTCTGACTTATGGTCACAAGTCAATGTTTGTAGGAAATCTAAACTAGCAAAGCACATTGAAATTCAGCTAATAAAACAGATATCAGACGTTTAGACGAATAAAGTGAGGGGAAACCTTTGGCAGGTAAGTAGTAAACCAGCAGCCCAAGTGAGGAGAAGAGCACACAGGGAACAATGATGTTGATGATGTAGAAAAGGGGCTTTCTCTGGATGATGAGGAAGAAAACGATTTGCTGGTACTCCAGCTCATCTTTGGTGTATTGGGTGTTGATCACCTTCTTGGCTGGTCTGTGTTTGATGACCCACTCTCCGTTCTCTGAAAGCACAACAGCCACTATGTCGTTCATTTTATCTATGAGCACATTGCTGTGTTTTATGAACCTTAGAAATACTAAAGTTCTCCTGTTGTTTCTATACCTGTGAACGCCTCGGGGTCGATGTCCACCCACTCTAGTGTGTTGTTGTCCTCCTCCTTGAGAACCAGCTCTATTTCGTTGGCGCTGTAAGTTCGGGAGCTGGACACAGGGAGAAAACATGCACTCTACCTCCACAAAAAACACAGCTATCAAATTTACTTTACAAGACAGAATTGTGGAAAGCATACATGGATAATAAACTTGGTTTGGATGCTGTTCATGCTGAGAAATATTGAATGTTATTTAAATGTATCCTTTGTTAAAACACCACGGTCCAGCGCAAAACCAGTGAATATTTGTGGAGTTTGATGTTATTTTTTATATGTATTGACTTCACCTTGGTTCAGCTATGTATAACTGCAAAATGTTAATTCTGTTTTCATCCAATTTTCAGGCAAAAAGAGGGGTTCAACCTGGAATGGTTGCCAGTGGGTGTAAATCCCATTGCTGGTTATTAAACCGGACCAAATTCTCAGAAAACATGTCCAAAATAGTAAGTAACATATTCTCAGAGCAACATGTAAACACATTTATTTAAGAATGGGGAATGGGATATTTTGAAGACCGTTCTGCAACTTACCGAAACACCATGGTGCAGTTTTGCCAGTCAAAGGGAAAGTAGTTCACTGTTATTGCACATGCGCTGCGGTAGATGGCAGGAGGCAGCCAGTACACACATCCGTTAGGAGACACCAGTGCATTGCAGTAAAGTGCAACCTCAAACTGTCCATCCACACTGCAGACCAGAAAAAAAGATAAGAAAGGGATGGGTGAAAGCAATCGAAAGACGGTATGCTTATCAGTTTTGGTGATTCCTGGTTGGGTTTTCTTTTTGCTAGAGCTACCTGATTGAATCTACTGAATTATTTTGAATGCACTCACTTGTTTTCTAGTATGACATCGGGCAGCCAGATGCTTTTGGAGGGGACGCGTAGTTCAGATGTTATGTTCCCGTACAGAGTTGATCTGGGTGGCTGGTCCCACCTGAGCCTGTAGTCACACCATTGCTGCGTACAGAAATTCTCTGGGTTTGCCTTTTAGATAAAATCACAGGAAAGATGCAGCTGATGGTGTGTGTGCAAGGTTACCATTTCAATCCAGACGCTGGTCGTCAGGGCCTCCTCCTTCTCATTCTTACAGATCGGTTAACAGAAAATATTAGGTCAAATACATGTGAGGCTGAGTGCAAAAACAAAAAAACAGCAGTCTGAGCTTCGCTCACCAGAGAGATGAGGTTAGTGAGCGTCATCTTGATGAAGACCTGGGTCACGTCTCCGCTTTTCTTCATCGGCCGGACATTCTTGTTGTAGCCCTTCATCAAATCTTTAAAAAGTTCCCCTTCAAGATTGACTGCGGATGCTTCGGAGAAAATACAAAAACAGAGCAAGAAAATCTGAAAGACTGACATCAACCCAGCAAAGAAAAAGAAATGGAAGTCAGTAGATTTTACGAGTCGGGTTTTCTTAGATTACCAAAAGTAGTTCCTGAAAATACAAACTATTCTCTGTATGTTTGGAGCGAAACAAAACAGTGGAACAAAAGAAAAAAAAAACTCAGCAGTGCTGTAGTACATCTTAGACCATTGTGTTTCAGCTTCTTACCAACAAAAGTAAAATGATAAAACATCCAATTTTATCATTTTACACTGGACTAACATTTTATATAATTTTTTATAGAAATCTTGGATTGAAAACTGGAGGTGTGGAGTATGTAAATATCTAAGGGTTAAAGGAACTTCTGGTATGAGTATTTTGAGTTGCATTGTTGAAAATACAGGATTCGGTGTCCAGTTCTTTATGTGTCTGCTTTTTCCCCCCATTTGTTGTTAAAATATGTCTCCTGTTCGTCCCCAACACATAAAAAAAAAGTTCAAAACTATAACAGTGCCTTGTTAAAATACATGAACTGGTGAGTTTATTCATCAACATGTACGTTTCATTTCTAATAAAGATTTTCTTAGACTTCCGCTCCCTAAAACATAATTTGTTTTTTATTTTGGAACCTTAGCTCATAAAATCCAGTCTAAATGCGGCTGTGTAAAACAAATTGGAAGAATCTTGACAAAAAGAAACTGACCACGTTAAACCAAACAGAACATTTTTGTTCAACAAGATGAACTGATGTTGTTTAAGTTTTGTGTTATAATAATTAAAAATTCGTCAAAAACATGAGATAGTCTTGTGGTAAATTCTAGCTGAAATAAGTTGAAATCACACACACTCAACACACACGTGACTCAAGCGCCACAAATTAAGTCAGTTTTTATAGCCATGCCTTTGTGTCTCTTGCTAATTAAGGATAAGTAATTAGTAACCCAATAACTACTTTAATAGATCATTATTGTATCACCAGCTTTTCATATGTAGAAAATATTAACTCAACTAGTAATAGAAAAATTCTAAACAAAATTTACTGGGAAAATGATGGGTTAAGCCCATAAGTATCTAAGTATCACTTAGATGAATGAGTAATTATCTAAGCTATTTGTCAATCAGCAAATAAAATTTTCAGTTAATAAAAAATATCAGATTTGACTTATTCAAGCCACACTCCACAAAATCACCCAGATTCTGAAAACAGGTCCTTACCTGTGGCAGACACCAATAACACTCTTAAAAAGAGCGACAGAGTGTGTAAAGGTTTAGGATCCATCAGTTTCTGTGCTTTTGAGCCGCTGTTGTAACCAATAATAAGATACACCAAGACAATACTGCTGGCCTGAGATCATGTGACTGTATGACTGCATGCATGCGCTTCTGAGCAGAAGTCTGGGCTCAGGGTGGAGGATTGAGGGGTTGAGGGCGGGGCAGTGGAGGGGGCGAGCTGTTGATTATTAAGGGGAAAATCTAAAGATGTATTTCCAGTCATGACCAGCTGTCACAACGCATACAACAGGGACTTTATAGTTCTGCTCAGTGCACCTGGCTGCTGTCATTTGGTGGTGCACATCAGCTTTGTTATATGGTGTCTTTGAGGGCAAGTTTAGCACAGCGAGGAGCTGTAAAAAGCTTCACAACTTTTCCATCAGAAATCATAGTTATATGTGTTCTTTATGATAAAAGGATTAGAAAGAAGACCAGCTAAACAAAGGGATGCTGCACGTGTGTGTGGGCCGGAGGGTAAAAACAGACCCGCATGGCCGTCAAGACAACAGGTGGCAAGTCTTGTCCATTTCCACCCCCTCTCTGATGACTGACTGGGCTCTGCTGAGGCTGCTGACACATTTATGGCCTGTTATTACTTTGCATGTTCCTCTGTGCAAGGCCACAAAAATACTTGCCATAATAAGGCCCACTTCGCTCTCACTCACTTAAACACACATGCCCGAAGCGGGAGCCGATGAGTTGCAACAGAGGTATGTGTCTGTGTGTTTACCCAGCTGTAAATCCCTGTCTATCCCTTCTGATTCGACACGAGTGGTGAGAAGAGAAAAAAAACTGTAAAGAGAAGTTACTTTGATTATTTTTTTTCCAGCAGTTGAGACTCAGTGAATAAAAAAGAAAGGGGAAAAAGTAAAAAATGACAACTCATGGAGTAATACTTGCAATCTGCCATGCAGGAGGCACCATGAGAGCGATTCTGACCTTTGCAGTCAGTGACAGCCCAAGTCCGGGAAGTACGAAGAGAAAACAAAATGGTATTTGTTGTCATCACTGGGCAGCAGCTGCAGCGTTGATGGTAAAGGCTGCACCCTTACAGCGTGTAATGAATGAGGCCAGAGAGGGGTCACAAAGAGAAGCCAATCAGAAAACTGTTTTCATAAGAACATGATTGCATGCTGAGAGACATGCAGCAGAAAAAAACTGTGCTGCATTGCTGCCATCTCCTTTGAGACGATTGAATTAACCCAACATGCACTAGCATTCATAGCAATTTATTTATATATAGATTAATCTTTTTTACAAAAATACAAAGACTTTCTCTATACAAATAAATATTAAAGGCATAAAGAATGAATAATACAGTCTGTGTGCTTCACAAGAGGCTCAACCTTTGTAAAAGACAGTATGAATAATTTAGATTTTTGTACAGGTTCATAAGTTAGACAAGACCACAGTAAGAACTCTGTGACGTGGCTCGCAGCCAGTAATTAGACTGATACATTCAGGTCTGCGTTAAAAGTCACAGTCAGGCTCTCAGCTGGGGACAGCAAAACGCTTTTCACAGGAGACAGCGGAGGAAGTAAAGTCGGTCGGAGTGTGCGCTCGATCTTTGTCAGGATAGACATTGAACTCCACAAAGGCCACTTTGCGTCATCGTCTTTCATTTAAGTTCCCTCTCGCTTCCTCAGAAGCTAAGTTTTTAGAGCCTCCAGTGCCAAAGCGATGATCCTTGGCACACTGCGATAGAACGAGTCGTTCTCCAGGCCCACAAGACTGTAGAAGGTCAAGGCCCGTCCTCCAACTACAGCTTTTATCCGTGCCTGGTAAAGTCCTCGCTCGTTCTTTGAGTTCAGATCCACTAACACCTGAAGAAAAGAGTGAACTTGGTTAGAACTTGTTCAGGGACAAATCAGAGCTTATAAAGATGATCACCTTGCATTTACCTCTTGGAAGTTCATGCGCAGATTCTTGCTTGGGATGTTTAGGACCCAGCTGTAGGCGTCTCTGATCAGACTGACTTGCTGTGAAGACTCTCTCAATCCGGGGCAAACTAGAAGTACAGCATGATAGAGTTTAGAGAATGTACTACGATAAAAATAAATACCGCATTTATAAAAATATTCAATGAACATTTATTAGATCAAGGTGTGACTCATACTTTTCCCCATGGCATCAGGTATTTGCCTTTTGTGAAGAAGGCTCCTGTACTTTCTGTGAAGGCTTAAAGGCTGAACCGTAAATCTGGGCTCAGAGGTCTTGACGACTTGCTGGACGACAGCGGCCGACCGTTCTGGGAACGGTAGCACTGCTGATTTTATTTCTGATCCTTCTTCATCCCCGGCAAATGTAAAATCCTCGGATGTAGTGCTCAACTCTTCATTGGGAAAAGCGTCTCTGCGGGATGATGCACTTTCTGCTTCATCTTGTGTTCTTAATTTTTGAACTTCATCCATCAAGACCGTCAGAAGAGACCAAGGCTCCTGGGATTCCTTGGAGGAAGTCGGATCGCTGTGGACTGGCACTTCAGTGGAAGAAGTCGGAAAACGGGAACTGTGAGGAGAGTCCTCCTGGAGGTAGACTGGATCCAAGCGCAGGAGGGGAGGAGCGGTTCTGGAGCCCAGTTTAGAGCGAAGACCCGAAATAACAGACTGATATTCTCCTGCCAGCTGTTGGACCAATGAATCCTGAGTCTGCAACACATGAAAATACAGATGTTCAGATTAGACTGGAATAAATACACATGAAAACAAAGTGGAAAGAAAACTGACATCTACAGTTTTTAAAGGATTATAGATACACAAGCCTGAGACATTTCATACATTTGTTTCACATTCTGATTCAATCAAAGATCATTTCAAATGTTCTTTTGGTCTAAGTGAACAATGAGAATCTCATCTTTCTCAAACAATTGCAACATCACTTTGTTGTGAATCATACCTGTAAGAAAATGTTGTTCTCGTGTCTTTTTGTTGTGATGTCTGAGACGTGTGGGAATACATCAGTGTGTTGTTTCTCCATATCATCTGCCATGTTTCCCAGGTATTGCTCCCAGTCATCCACTGAGGGTCCCACATCTTTAAATAAAGCTGGGGGAGTGTGTGAAGGGCCTTGTTCTGCTGGCATGACAGCTCCACCTAGCTGTTCTGCAAGAAATTCAACTCCTGTTACAACAGAGGCCCACAAAACAACACAATGTATGCTTACTCCAGATCACAAAGCTGTGCTGTATAACACTGCAAACGGTAAATTAGTAGGGGTGTAACAATTCATCTAGTATATCGATATATCAATTTATATTCCTATGATTCAACAGCATAAATGCTCTTCAAGTTGGTAGTAAAATCTATATTTACTCATCTATTATCTTTATAAAAGGTATTCCACTGATTATATCGATATTTAGAAATAAGCACGGAATATTTTATTTTTGCACTTTTTTATGTTGAGAAAATAGTGGAAGTAGCAGGTTATTAAAATATTGTTTGCACTAACTGTACTTTCATTAAAAAATGTATAATTATGGAAAATAATGGCACAAAAGGTTTAGCTCCTGGTGATTCATTTTGGAGAGGTGAACTTAATAAAAACAAAAAAAGTTGTGAATGGATTTTCTACAAAT
This sequence comes from Craterocephalus amniculus, assembly GCA_036024015.1. Lineage (NCBI taxonomy): Eukaryota > Metazoa > Chordata > Actinopteri > Atheriniformes > Atherinidae > Craterocephalus > Craterocephalus amniculus. The sequence goes on along the minus strand of JAVQJG010090989.1, from coordinate 10,288 downwards.
TCTTGTTTTTTTCTTTTGTTTATACCCATATTTTTAATTTATGCTTGATTCCCTTGCAAGAAACTTTAAGATTCTGCTTACTAAGAAACTTCCCTTCACTGAAAATCACACTGCTTGAATTTTTGATAGTTGTTGATAGATATACTGAATTGATTTCAAGTCATTGAATCGTTTTGTATTTTATTGTTCTAAAATGAACTAGTATCATTCATGAATCGTGTCGTAATCACAAATCATGATATGAATCGAACTTTCATTTAAATGAATCGTTATACCCCTATAAATAAGTGTTCACCTTCTTGACCAAACATGCAGTGATGCAGAAACATAATCCTCCAGTCCGTTACCTTTAATCTGTGTGAGCCTTTGGCTCAGGCCGAGGTCCCTCCTCTCTCTGGTGTGACTGAAAGCTGTGCTGTAGATATGCTCCACAAGCTGAGGCAGAGTCTGAGTGAAGAAAGTCAAGTCCACTTTGTCTCTGATGTAGTCCTCGGCCCTCTGGAGCAAGTCCAACAGGGTTTGCAGGAACGATCGCAACTCTGAGTGATGGAGAGGGGACAAAGATTCTGAAAACCAACCCAAAATCAGCCTAGGAGAGAAATACATTTACATCGTTTTACATTTGTTAAACTGAGCTTTGGAGTAAAGGGCACTTACGGCATTTCTTGAAGCGGGTGAGACATTTGTCCTCGGCCATTCGGCTGCAAGTGCTGGAAGACTGACCAGCATGACAAGTCAGGGTGTAAAAACGGCACAAAGAGCTAAACTCTGATTTCTGTTCATCCTCCGTCATTTCCGTTGTTTTTAGCAACTCTGAGCATGTTGGCTCCCGACTTCCGAATGCCTCTAAAAGGAGCAGAGTAAAGTATGGTAAATTCAATGTATGCAAATAAATCTAATTATTATCAAATAATACAACGACAAAAGGCAAAATTATTTGTGCATCTTTTTTTAAAAGGAAAAACGTACTCTGAATTTCAGCTTGGATCCAGTCAGAAAAAGCCGACACTCGTGTGTAAACTCCCGGCTTGCCTTTTTCCCCACAGCCGTCCCCCCAGGACGTGATGCCATAGAGCTGGAAGCGGCCTGTAATCCGGTCCTGGTAAATCAGAGGGCCACCAGAATCTCCCTACATGACAAAAAAAATTGTACAAATGTTGAAAAAGCTTGTCTCTTTACAGAAATGGTTTATCTTCTAAAGATTGTGGGAACCTCAGATCTTTTATTGTGTAGTGTTTATATGTGAGCTCAGTAACTGAACACAGTTTTCGACTACAAGGTAAAAAAGGACTCTTCCACCTGAAAGTGATGCTGTTTGGCCCACCTGACAGGAGTCAACGCCTCCGGAGAGATAGCCAGCACAAAGCATGGTGTTGGTGACTAGTTCTTTGCCGAGGGCACTCTTACAAGTGCTTTGAGGCAGCAGGGGCACTTTGGCCTCCATCACCACGTCAGCAGACGGGCCATCTGCAGAGAAAAATCCAAAATCCCATTCAGCTTAACGATTGGATATTGGATATTATGAAAACAGCACCTAACACCACCTGGTCATAGTTAATCAGCAGGAAAAGCAGACACGATAGGCTCCACTCACCTTCATAGAGGGACCCCCAGCCTGCCACTAGACATGGGCTACCAGTGGGGGGCTCCATGGCGGAAGGGAGGCACACTGGGGTGACATGTTCTGACAAGACCACTGGGGAAGTCAGCTCCACCAAGGCTATATCGTTGTTAAATGTTTTTGGGTTAAACTGCAGCAGAATGAGACAGTGGGATTTATGAATTAATAAAATGATTTCTGTAATCTGGATTGGGAATCCCCAACATATTATATATACACATATATATGTATATTAGGGTGCAACAATACATGCAATTGTATTGTATAATCAATACAGGGTGTGTACTGAACCGTGAACACCACTGTTTCTATCAAACAATATAAGATATGAACTTGTCCTCTGATGATGGGTTCCTGGGTTGAAAGTTCAGTGGATCTGTGCTCAACTTCTCCACAGAGCGTCTTCAACATGCATTCACCGAGGCCGGGGCCATGTTAACAGAATATTTTCTGTCATTAACTGTTTTTATTGCAATGATCTTGGAAAATTTTGAAGAACATCTGTCATTTTGAGACATTACAACACGGGATTAAGAAACTATAGGCTACTTAAGTGTTTAGATTCGTCATTAATAAAAAATACAAGTTAAAAACAGCATTTAAATATTTTTTGAATTGAAAAAGCTGTTGTACTGAAATATCAAACCGAACCGTTCATAAATTTTGTATATTGTTGCACCCCTAACATATATAAATATATACATATAAGTTTGTTGTGTTTTTTTTTTTTACCTTAGGATGTGGGATGATTCTGTTCACTTTGAGAACCTGCTCATCAGGGTCTGTCTTGGTGATGTCAAATTCGCCCACTACAGCTTTCCAGGAGCTCTCACTGCGGCTTCTGCGAGAAAATATTACAATAGGAGTGAGGAATAGGGTTTAATGATAAGACTTTGCATTGCATTTGAGATTATCTGAAAACGACAAAATCTAGCCAAGAAACTTCTGACCTCTTAAAGACACAGGCGCTCTTACCCAGCAAAACAATGTGCAGCAGTGACCACCCAGGAGCTGTCCACCAGGACGCCTCCGCACATCAGCCCACCATCTACCTGCAGGTTAACGAGCCAGGGCCAGCTGCCTGGAGGTGCAGGGGAGCCGCCAACAATCCTAAAGCGCGGCTGTGTGATGTTCTGCACGGTGGGCGACCTCTGACCACACACTGCTGCTGGGACAGACGCAAACACATGCAGCCAAGTCAGATAAAGGAGCGCAGATAATCAGAGCTGCCTCAGACTGTGTGTATCAGTAGCTACAGTGCGAACACGTGTCTTACCTTGTGCGTGCGTCTGCATGACAGGTTCCAGGTTCTGCATTGTGCTAAGCAGGCTGCACTGAAGGACGCGCGCGCTGCAACTCTCACCCATGATCCTGATGCAGCTCTCACTGTCGAGTTCAGCGGGTGGGCAGCGGTGCTGATAGTAGGCACAGGCCTGACTCAGAGCCCAGCTCCGCTCCGCCTCAGCCTGAAGCTTCTGAGCCTTACCGATGACGTCACAGCTGGGCTCTGATAACGCACTAGAAGGGGATGCTGCGGGACATAAAATATAATGAATATAATGATGATGATGATGATGCAGATAATAAAAAAATGACGATACAAGAAGATACATATCATTCTTACAGCAAGACCCTGCCAGCTGTCCACAGTTCTGAAACAGGCAGGGAACGCAGCCTCGGCAGCTAGCCTCGGCCCGACTTCTCTCCGAAGATGCGCGCTCAAGAGTGGAAAGGGCACTGGCCATGGCTGCTTCCAGAACAACTGTCCCACGATCAGACAGAGCTGCAGCAGAGGACGGGGGGTAAAATAAAAATGTTCATAACATTACAAATCTATTAGCAGCCAAATTCTACCAGCAGATTTATAAGCCAGCAAATTCATATATGCATTTATTTTAAGTGCAGAAGTGGCAAAGACATCTTTTAGATTATGCCTCCGTCTGTTTCACTTTGTTTCTTTGTTAGTTTCAGCAATAAAGAACTAAAGGCTGGTTCATGCTGCACTGTGTGACATGTCTTTAATGAATGCATCTACACATGTATTTACAGATTTGATGAATTTTGAAAAAAAAAAAAAGACCACATTTGGACAGGAATGCTTTGGCAGTGGGATTAAAGAAAGGCCATCTAGGTCATCACATAGAAGACTGTCCTTTGCTGTGGGAACACTATGTGTGTGAGCATTAGCATGAATTGGTGCAGCTTTCTGGTATGTGTGTGTGAGTAGCCCCCTTTTTTCTCATGCTGCTCTTTGAGCTCATTGCCAGCATTTTAGGGAAGCTAGCTCACGCTCAGCACGCTGTTGAAGCTTCTACAGACGCACTTCAATTGGGCCGCCGGCCCTGCAGCCCCCCTCTGTGCTGCGCCACATCACAGGATAGGCCACTAACAACAACAATACTGATTGAAGACTTAATTAGACGGCCAGGGCTGAGTGGGCAGAGGCTGCTGGGTTGGGGACTGGCTCTGAGGGCCCTGGCTGGCAGTGCCTTGTTCTGTGGATCAACCCTCCCATCACCTGCTGATGATTTGAAGGCTTTACTCAGCACCTCAGCCACAGGAAGGCCTGAACTCTTAGCTCTGTGTTGTTCTGATAAGTTTAAAAGTGGGATAGAGCTATTAAAAAGTCTTATTTAAAATCACATGGGTGAAAACAGTTGGGCTGCCACAAAATGTATCTCAGCTCTTCGTCCATTTAACAAACATTTAGCTTTTTCTTTTGGTAACTAATCTCCGATCACTGAGACTCCGATAAAACTATTTGGAGTCTGAAAACATCTGCTCTGTAAAAGCCTCGAACATACAAATTAAATCCTGTTCTTTAGCGCACTTAACAAAGTGTTGAAATGAATTCATCTTTTGCTGTTTGCAACAGGTTGAGTTTGATAGATATTTGATAGTTTGATTTGATATTGATAGTAACCGAACACCTGCCCATCAACTGTAAAACTCTTAAGTATGTATCACTATCAAATGAAATGTTGGGTATGGAAAACTCAGGCGGAGTCGTCCATTTAACTCTTAAAGAGATGCTAAAGTTGCTGTGATCCAGTAAATTATAAAAGATTGTCAATAATACATAAAACAGTCATTTTGCTTTGATTAGTTCAAATGCAGATGATGTGTATCAAACTACAATCAGATCAAATTTCCCGCTCGTCGTTTCTTTCAGAGAAAGTTCAGACTGTACCTTTGAGTGCACTCTGGGGCATCCTGTAGACCTCTCTGCTTGTCGGGGCACCCAGCAAGCAGTCCAGCCCCACAAGCAGCAGCGATATCAGCAGCAGCACCATGGCGTCCGAGCATCAGACCTCCACTCCACAGTGACAGCAGGCGGACGGCCGGGATGCCCGCAGGATGAACGAAGAGGCTGAGGAGGTGCTGGAGATGGAGCGGGTCTGCGGAGTTTCCACGTCAGGCGGCTCTATGCAGTCACTAAGTGTCTTCCTCCTCCTGGCTCTCTGGACTCTCTCCCACACTGCGCTGCAGGGCATCTGTCTGTAAGTTTACTCAGAGGAACAATAGATGCCTGGAGTGGTCCCTGGTATATATAGAGTCCCCAAGAGAACACCAGTAAGAGGGAGGGGGACCAGGATAGGGAAGGGAGGGAGAAATGCTCCCATGGCCAATACACAAACAGATGAATTCATTAAGACTGTGACAGCAAATCGGGCGCAACTTGCCAAGGCTGGACATCACAAAGAGGTTTGGTTCTATGAAAGGAGACAGAGGGAGGGAGAGAGAGTTGCAGATAGGGAGGGGGGAGAGTAGGGGTACGCGGAGTGATTGGCTGGGTGGCAGGGAAAGGGGTGTCGTTTGAATTAATTACTGTGAGAGGAAGAGGGAGAAAAGTTCTGCGGATAAGGCTATGTGCTGGTGTGACACCGGAGCGTAGGAATGCAGAGTGAGAGGGACGTCAATCAGCATCAGAAACGAGGAGTGGCGGCGTGAGCGGGGCGAACGGGACACACGGGGGAGCCGAGTGTGAGAGAGCAGGAGCGAGGGAGAGGGAAGTGTCTGCCATTCGTGCCCCTCAAAGGGGGCATTGTCCCCGGCGTCCCTCTGAGGATGCCCACATCAAAGGCGTCCCCTGGGCATCACTTGGCTGCCGCCTCCATTGATCACTTACAGTCTTTTATCCCTCCCATTAAAATATTGTCAGTTCACATCACTTTTGTCTTTCTCTGCTGAACTCTGCTTTTGTTACATAAAGATACAGTAGCTCACCGCTTCTGTCCACGCAGGATTTTAAAGGGAAAACTATTCACATTTGACAGTCTCGTATGTACATCTTTTTTTTTTTTTACATTTCCAGCTACTAAATCAAAGCTAATAAACTGGCTTTAGAAAGATCTTAAAATGATGTTTTTACACAGATGTTGTATCTAGTATTTGATGTTTTTTATGTCTTTGCTGAGGAAAACAGGGTAAGAAATTTTTTTTTTTTTTTGTATTTTCTTACTTCTTTGGAGATAATATCTGCTTTTTAAAATATTGGCAGCTTCATGGTGAAAATATCTATATTTGTTAAATCAGGCAAAACTTTAACATGACAATTATACACCTTACCTGAGTGGTAGAGATGCAGCAGTCACCACAGCTTTTTAGTGAGATACAGATTTGCCATTGAAATGCACTGCTTTAGCAACCGGTTGAGTAACACATTTAAGATAATGTATGAACACTCCTGCCTTTCATATTCAAGTTCCTAAAATGAGGAGTCCTACCTGAAACTCCCACCATAGAAATCATTTAGAAATTCAGTCAGTGATGAACAGCTTGAGAGGAGTGAGGCCAAACTCAACAATCTCTGTCAACATCAATATTACATGACTTACATGTGCTGTTTAAGTATTGAACATAGAGCATCAGTATCAGACCCTGCTGAAATAAAGATCAAGCCATGAAATATATGATCTAATTTAATTAATTAAATGTGTAAGTTTTTGAATAATGGAGATTAAGGACACAAAGCTAACTGAATCCTGGATGTGCACTCCTGTAAGTCATTTGTACATTTCATATCAAAAACACCAGTTTAAGGATGAGGTATCATTCTAATTATCATTATATTATTATACTGAAAAATACCCAATACTATTACATTATGTTAAATTCACTCTGGATGATAAAACTTCGAAACAGCAGTCCATTACATAAAACTTGGAAGAACAAGATGTTTTGTACATTCGTAGTTATGGAGTCATGAAGACAGAGAGACGTGAATGGTGACCGCTAATCCAAAGGAGGAGAACAAATTGGAGTCAGCTTTGAAGCAGCTGACGGGCTAAATGACAAAAAGAGAGGAGACTCCATCCAGCAGGGTGTTTTCAGACAGAGCCATCCACTGACAGCATACAGCAGCTGTTTTAGTCAGACTCTGCAGCCGAGTCTGGAAAGTTCAGATGCTGTGATGGTGTCAAACAACAAAACAGAAGAGTTTGCATTTGACAGACTTGTAAAGTACAACTTCTTCATTTCAAGCTGTGGTTTCAGTGTGTGCATGCTTCTCTGTGCCCCAGCCCCCACTGTGCACCCGTGTGGCACAATGGCTCAGAGATCTGAGAGCAGGCTCAGGCATGGGACAAACGGGCGGCCCTCTTTTATTCCATCCTTCCCTCCATTCATTTGCCTTTGATGTCCTTTGATTAATTTGCCTTCTGCTCACTCGTCCTCCGTCTATCTTCCAAGCATGGTGCAGAGTTTCTCTCTGTCTCAGAGTCCGCTACTGTGATATTTTACTTTCTGTACTGAATTTATTACCTGTCATAGGCACCATACTGTAGGTGGATTCAGTTAGCCCTGACTGCTTATTACTATTTTATGACATAAACTGTAAAATTGTAATATTGATTACGATATAAAGACACCATTCAGAGAGCGTAAACAACCCATTTCACCAAAAAATCCACAGTTCTGTTTTTTTCTGTCAAGAATACAGGCCGCTTTTTTAAAGAGAAGTTTAATAACTGAAGCACATAATGCGAACATGTAACGGTTGATTCATTTAAAATATCTAAAGCTTTAATGTGTTCCAGTGTGAAACTTTATTACTGTGATTTAGTGCCATATACTGTAGAAGCTGTTTTTATTTTCTATGCCAAACTTGAAAAAAAAACTGTTATTCTCTTTAAATGTGATAATTTTTGTGATACTGAATGACAAAGATAAATCTCTTCACTACCAAGCTCCAGTGTATATAAAAAGATCAAACATCCCAGCACTCCCAACAGAGCACTTTGCTCTCAGACTGCAGGTTTACTGGTGGATCCAGAGTCTCCACCAGTAAACCTGCCTCCCAGGTGGGCTGGGAGGCCGTACAAAAAAAACAAAACTAAATTGAACTAAATTCAAAGAGTACATTATTTTCTATTCTGATTAAGATTTCTTTCTGATGTAGCCTACTTGAAAAATTTCGGAAAAAGAAAAAAAACACATACTTATTAACAATGAAGCATGTTATAAAGCAGATCGCTCCTCTCATTAATTCCAAATGATTTAGGATTATTGTGTGCCTCAATTCATATATTGTATATATTACAATATTGTTATATAGACCTTTTCTGATAATTACTAATGCAACCGTAAAAGCTCAACCATACCCCCCACTGCTGCTGCAAGTTTTGTTCAGTTTGTATTTTGTCAAAGTCAAATAAATGTCAACCGTGTTGACACTGATGATTTCAAAGTTTAACAATATCTTAACAAAAGCGGTGTACTTGTATTCATAACTGCTCTGATAAAACTATAGACTCTGGAAACTAGACACCCAATCATCTGTTCAATCATTTCACGAAATTTAAACCAGAAACAGAAAGAAACATTAAAAAAGAAAATACAACGCGGAGCGTAAACTCCCCCTACAATGAAAACCTTCACAACAATCGTGTTGAATAACACCCAGGTATTGTGTTCAGTTATGAAACCATTTCTCCCATTGTCTCAGGGAGAAAACAATTGAAATCTAGGTCAGTGGGGTACGCATCGGAGAAGAGGTTCCCAACATTTCAGCGCAGACAGACACTTGAACCCCCTGACAACAGTCAAGCAGAAGCAGCTCGTCTGCACAGGCCTGTAATAGCTCTTTGTTATTAATTCGATCTCTTATGACCTCAACAATCACATTAACTGCCATAAAATGCACATTAAACACCAACTGTTTGATAATGAAATGCCAATTTACATAATGGTGTGACAATGACGGCATGGTGGATTATTCTTCCTGCTAACAACTACAAATCTCATCTTACAATGTTTTATGGTTATGTTGGTGAATGATGTGCTACAATAAACAAAGACCATTAGAGCTTCGTCCTACAATAACTTGATGCAGAGGGCTGAATCTTTGGATCGTCTTATGCTTTTTCCACCTGATGCAACAATGAACAGAGACAGATATATGTCCAGCTCCAACACAGATTCATCAACTCCTTCAACATACATCAAAACACTGATCAATTCTGCATCTTCTATCTGATGATTTGTTTTTTTTATTTAATGATAAATGAGTATGAAAAAGAAAAATTCTTCTTTTCCTGCAGCCTAATCAGGACTCAAATGCTTTCGGTGTTATAAAGAACATTCATTTTAATTTCCAATGTCAAACAGTTGATCATGAAAATTCTCAGTTTACAGTCTCTGCTTAAACCTCCAGTCAGCAGAAAAGACAGATGGAAGCATAAAGGGAGTCCAGTCTGCATTAAGGGAACCCACAAGCTGCTGATTAGAAAAGACTGACATCTGGTGTCACAATGCTGAAACATCTTTTAATAAGCATGTAGTCCAGCACAGTTGGGATTGATCCTCCTGGAAAGCAACATTTTCTATTATTTTTAGTCAATTGGGCTAGCTTTAATATGCACAAATGTTATAAAGAGTTAGAATGATTCTTTTTTCCCCCTTTTTGTTGTAAGCAACATGACATGCAGAGTTGTATAAGGATTTTTAACATATAATATAATTAAAATGTAAGATAGGTAATCAGATGTTGTAGTTCAGGAGGCTGAGAGTTCATTCCTCTTACAATCAGAAGGCTGCTGGTTTGATCCTCTGCATGTTGACGTGACTTTAGAGCTGATACTAAATGATAACTGTTCCCAGTCTGTCCTCCCTTGCAGGTCACTTTGGATAAAAGCAACAGCTAAAATAATATAACCTTATGATTGTTACTAGGGCTGCACGATTATGGTCAAAATATTAATCACGATTATTTTGATCAATATTGTGATCACGATTATTATTCACGATCATTCATTGTGCCTGAAAAAATATGTTTTTTATTGCATCAAAAATAAACAATGTTGCTACAAATCTTAGAGAAAAATTAAATTTTAAATTAAAATAGATGATAAATAATGCAAAAGAATCCCTCAGTACTTCTGCATTCAGAAGTACTACTAGAATATATAATGCATTATTTTTATACAATTATATATTATTTAATTATCAATCCATTTTCTCCATTTAGTTTAGCTTTGATTAATTAAGAGTCCAACAAGTAACTTTTTAACAGTTTTTGTCCTCCCTCTTTATAAATATGACTAATACCCAGCAGTGGCGGATTTAGGAAGTTTGGGGCCCTAGGCGAAGGCAAACATGGGGCCCTTTGTTGGACAACACGAATTGAGATGATTTACCTTTATACAGCTCAAATTTGGACAGCAGCAA
>JAVQJG010090975.1:0-19979 GCA_036024015.1 Craterocephalus amniculus | reverse complement strand
GGCGGAGTATGCAGCACTTGTACTCTGAAAATGACAAGCTGCCGGTGAGTTGTATTTCCGGGTTTTTTCCCCCAAACAACGAGTTGAATTTAGACTTTTAAATCGAGGAAAAAGGACTGATAATTTTACTTTACAGTAGAAACTAAAGGGGGAAACGTGTTGCCGCCGTTAGATGCGTTAAATGTGGCCGGTGAGCACGTAAATGCGCTCCGTGCTGTCCATTGACAAAAATAGTACATGAGCACTTCTAGCGGTTACGTCAATATCGCAGCTCGCCCACGCGTCGCGTTACCTCGCGTCAACGCGAGGGGCCGACGTGCCGAACTGACATTAGCGACGCACGGCGGCCATGATGCGTACGCGGACGCATCGCCAGCAGCAAGTATATCCCAGCCCTAAATGGGCCTGAAGACGGACGAAACCTTCCGTGCGTGTGCGTATCCGTCATCTGCGTCGAGCATAAATGGGCCTTAAACAAACAGTGGTTTTCTGTCCTTTTGCCACCACTCCAGGGATATGAAGTGTGTGCAAAACATACTGGCACGGAGCATTTTGCTGCAGAGAAAGGAAATGAAGAGAGCTGCATCTACAACAAAGGCCTGGAAATTCAATTTTGCCACATACATTCAATTATCCATGCTGTAAGCACATAAAGGACAGAGATGGGGCAGTAAGGACACGAAAACAGAGCTAACTGTGAATATGCGACCTTGAAAGCAACAATAAAGCTGTTCACCAAGACCGCTGATTGAAGAAAAAGGAGGAAAAAGAAGAAGAAAAGCCTACGGGTGAGGCAGGAGAGCAGAAGAGATACGATTTGATGAGAATAGAAAAAAAAAGCAAAACACAAACATCTCCTTCTTTGTGTCATGAAATAATTAAAACACCTTAAAGAGTTTGCTTTGTGTTGAGCAGTTATTTCCACCACTGAAATATCCTGCAGTAATGGGCATATTTGACTGTTGATGTTTGTTTGTAGGAAGAATTTTCACCATATCTGTGAGGAAGTGCCCAGAACAAGGTAGAGAAGACATCAGACATGAGTTGAGGTTAAGCACAGCAGGGGTTTAGCTAGGTTTTTAACATAGCCAATAAAAAAAGCACTTGTCACAATCTCGTCAAACTGGTGCATGCTTGGGCTCTGGGAGGGGAAAAGAAGCATCTCATTGGTTAAAACATGAGAGGAGTTTAAAGGGAGTTCAAGGTGAAATTGGCCTTGCCAGATTACATATCTGTGCTAGGTGGACCAAACTCATTTCCATCTACATGGCGCTGCAGGTTGACAGGCGATGGCAGTTATTACCTCGGCTCCCTGCCTTCTTACAGTAGATCTTGTTTGATTATACACGTCTGGGTAGCTCAGCACAGTAGACACAGGCCTTGGTGATGGTGTTCTAAGGTACGAGCATCTGATATGTCTCACCTGATTAATGTTTCTCACAGTCATGTCATACGAACACTTCACAGCTGCCCTCTTGCAAACTATGCACTGTTACAGTTTTAAGTCTCATGGATGGATTATTGTACTTACCTGTGAAATTCCTATGCGGTTCAAGATAAAAGTTTAAAAAAACAAAAACAAACATTCATCTGAGCCAAATGATAAATTCCCAGGATTACTTGTAACTCTGTCAACCATTATACACCCACTATGCTCTGGAAGTGATCTTTCTTGGTTAACCAACCATGGGGAGAATTGCAATGATTTTTAAAGAGCCTCTTAAAGGAGCTATACCTGATATTCTTTTAATCTTTCTAAGAAAAATGGCTTCTACAAGGTATATTATGTGGTAAAAGGGGTAAGTCCATAAAAGTGAATGACTCATTGATTGCACATACAGTATGTACGAGTCGATGCCATTTCAGTTAGCAAAAGCGGCTAATTTTTAGCTTTGGTGTCAAGGTCTTTCTCTGCCAATGGGGTTAACTTCCATAACCTCCGGATTCCGATCAGCCAATAAGAGTGTTCCCCATCAGCCGCTATAGCTAACTAAAATGTCATGGACTTGTACAAATGCATGATCAATGAGTCCTTCATTTTTATGGACTTAAAAGGCGTAAGTCCGTCTTCCCCCTTTTACCACATAATATACTGTGTAGAAACCATTTTTCTAAAAAAAGAGTAAAATAATATCATGTATGGCTCCTTTAATTTGCATTTCTTCATTTTTATCTGACTTACAAAGTGAAAACGTAATATTTTCCAACCGGAGGGCGTTTTAAAACATCAGATGGAGATATAAAATAAGAATAAAGCTGAACTGTATGAACCTTTTTCATACACCAAACAAGCAATTGGCTTTTGGGAATTTAGAGGGGTGTCAAGAGATTCTCCCTCTCTATCGTCTTTTACCCAGACCCCATCAATATGTGTTTCTTCCAGCCGATTCAATGTGTTGAATCTGCTTCAGGCCTGTCTCTGAGAGAGATATTAATACAAAGACTACGGCTCCCTTCTGTACTCAAAAGTTATGTCCTATTGTACAGGCGTAGATTGTAGTTCTTGACCAAGTTTATAGTTGTATATCATCTTTGCATTATATTCATTTGCTGTTATTTGGCCCAGACTCTGGCGTTGTAACGAAACACAAAAGGGGGCCTTCATTGGAAGCGGTTCTTGGTGTTTACAGGTGTATAATAGCCCCCAGGTTAAGCTGGAAGGCTTCCATTCAAGCTGATGTTGTTTTGAGTATACTCAGATTTATGTCAATGGCAGGTGCTCTCACAAATATGTCCTGTGCTACCAGGAACGTTGAACAAACATAATTCCTATTCACACAAATGCACACTCTTTCGCAGCACTAACAGTATTTGGATTAAGAAATGGCTACAGGAGGGGGACTGGATCAATTATCTCAAACTATAGGTGGGAGTTTCTGACTGCCAGATATCTCTGAGTCACACGGGGGAAATAGTGATACTGCTTCATGAATTAAATATGAGTCTAAGCACAAATGTGCACACACACTAATAATACAGGTTTGTTTATGCACACACATTAACACAGGAGAATGCACGCTGCCGCATGCGTTTGCTGCACAGAGACGCTCATTTTCACATACAGACTTTGAATAAAACACACATAAACACACTCAATACTCCAAAACTCTTGCCTTATCTCTACCAGACGATACACACCCTGTAGGTAGTACACACAGTACACACTTACTCTGTCTGGGGCTCTCATCTCCTCATCTTCTCAGTTACTCATACTCAGACATACATATAAATACACACACACTTACACACACATCCAGGAGGTGATGAATCACCTGCAGTGGTTTGCCCAGAGCCCTCTGTGTCCATGTATCAGGTGTCAGAGTGGTAGTAATGAAATGAGTCTGGCTAGATGTGGTCAATGCAGAAGCTCTGAGGCTGACACTGCCGCACAGTGACCGGACCAAATTAGACAACACAATAGACTGAGTGAGTGGGAGGTGTGAGCATGTGCGCGCACACAAATTAATGCACAAGCCTGGGTTTGCGTACATGGTCTCATACTGTCAGCCGCCGGAGGTAATGGATTTCTTTACTATGTCTTTTGTGTTCTGTTTCTGTGTTTGTGCATCCTACACATGAAGAAGGCGATGAGGCAAAAGGCAAAAGGTCACGGCCAAGCCCAAGTCTGATGCCCGGGGAAGGGCTGGTATTGCACATCAGCATCAGAACATCTTTCACTCCTGCGGCACGGCGTGTCCTCGACTAATTTGTTTGGTAACCAGTAAAGTCAAGGCTAAATTTGTTTTTCGGGACGTTCTTTTTCCCTTCATCACAGTCACTTTTCGTAAATTCTCTCACAGTTTGTCATGTTTGTTTGTTTGTTTTCCCTCTTTCAAATATAAAACCGAGTCCAAAAAGAAATTGTTCCAGGGAAAATAATGACCTAGTTTAAATCTTTAGGAGAAAAAGGCCACTTCTTTTATTATTATATTGATGGATTATGGATTGCATGAAACAGAAAAACCTGAAGTCATATATTATTTGAAACTACTGCTGAAGGATATAACTAAGGGTGGTGAAAAAAATTGTTTTTAATCAGAATCGAGATTCTTGTTCATCAAGATTCAGAATCGTTTCAAAATTTCCAAGAATCGATCAAGGCTAAAAATTATTAGCTTGACTTTCAAAGCTGCTGCTAAGTGACAAAGACATGTTAAACTTTGCCATGTTAGCTAAGTTTAAACCGTTTTTTGATGAAAATGATCAGTTTTCTTTCAAATAATGAAACAATTCCTCATATCTGTTTCCGGCGTGAATTAATATTAATGTGAACTAATATCTGTTTGAATGGAGAATCAATACACAATCGAAATCAATACCCCAAGAATCTGAATCGAATTGAATCGTGAGTTGCAGCAAGATTCACACCCCTAGTTGTAACACTAGCTGTTACGTGTAAAATGACTCAGCTAAGTGGGTTGTTGTGATGTTCTGGCACCGATGTTGGCTCACATCCTTCGCCTTACTCGTTCCCTTGACATGAAAGCAACAAAAATTTGCAGAATCCAGCATCATTTTCTAAAACAACTTCCTTAACATTAGCTGCTACAACTTTAACATATATGAATATAATTCTGTCATTTTTTATACATCAACTTGAGATTTTTACTCAAAGCTTTTTCCCCCTTTTTTTTATTACCATGAAAACACAAATATCCGACTTAACTTTGTGGGGAAAGTACAGAGGATATCTGAATACAATGAATAAGACAACTAATCCAGACAAGCTGAAGAGGAGTCAATGATGCATGACAGGAATAAAAGGAGGAGTGAATTATATCATCTTTGTCAATGTCAATTCAGTACAACTGCAAAAATATTTCCGTATATTTACACAAAACCAAATTCGTTGAACAACCTACCAACCTTTACTAGCTCCGACTAAAATGATTCCTGTGATAGGATGCACACCTCCATGATACTTCTAAACATTTACATGTTACAAGTAATGTAATAAATGATGACATTTACAAGTATTACAGCTGGTAAAAACATCAAAGCTCCAGCAGTGTTCACACAGATCTGATCGGATACATGGACATGACAACTGACTCAAAAACATTCTGCAAGCAGCAAAAAGGCTAAACACATCAGCTTTAATAGCAACTCTACCTAACATTCTTTAGCATAAGAAGCATGAATCATATTGAACTGAAACTGGATTCAGATGCGCAAACACAAGGCAGAAATTAAGCTTAGTCATCCTCAACGTTAACTACTTAACACTGTCAAATGAATTTGACTGTGAAGCAGTGATGTGAGATACTGGAGGCAGCTCCGATTTGGAGACAGATTATAAATCTGAGACACCTTTGATTTTTTAGTAAGAGTTTTAAACAGGCCTGTGTGAATCTAGCTGAGAAAAGTCATTTAAAAATAACACACTGAGCTCAAATTTAAGCTTAAATGAAGCAAAGCGAGCCCAGAATAATTAGAGGTTTCCTTGCTTGTCATTTTGCTGAGCGGTGAGCTGATCCTGAGTCAGCTTGGGCCAGGTTTTTGCACAGCAGCAGAGACGACAAGAGTCGACTGGACAGCCCTCACCATGAGATATGTCCTTTGCTATCGTACAAGCACGAACTTACACACACAGTTCATCTGCATGCGTTGCCTACTGTAAACGCCCACCGACACACAAACAAGTCTCAGCCCAGCTGCACAGGCGAAAAAGCTGCAGATGTGACAATTACCCATAACACAGCCTCCTCAAGTATGCAGAGACCTGAAAAGACTTATCCACACACACACATAAACATACAAGAGTGCAACCTCTCAGTCTGTCCCTCCGTTCGCTGCTCAGATGTGTATTGCTGTCACACAAAAACTGCAGAGCCCCAGAGAAACACAGTCATGCCGTATTGAGGTCAAGAGGTTTGAGCCAGAAATCCCGGCCGCTGAAGCAGTCAGTAAGCTGTAGTGTTGCTCCAGCCCCCTTATTGCTGATTAATGGCACTCGGCTGAGAGCGGGAGCATGACTCTTCTCATCACTGGGCGTCTCAGCGCTTGGCTAATTGGCCTAGTTAATCCACGCGCCTGCATCCAAGCCCGTGTAGCGCGATTAGTCAGCCTGTCGAGTGCATGGTTCATGTAGCATTTGGAGCTGAATAAGGGAGAGAGAGAGAGAGAGAAAAAAAAAACGAAAGGTAGCAGCTGTGGCGAAATGGCATTTGCTGCTTTCTGCAAGATGGTTTCAATTAGCACCGGCTGCCTCCTACACCACCCCGATTTCTTAGCGTTATCTTGGAGTTTTTTCATTTAGTTTGAATTACGTGTGTTGTTTAGCCCCAAAATTAGGGATAGAAAAAACTTTGTTTGTTTCCTTGTTAAGATTTTAATTGCAAGATGAATGACTCTTATGGCAGTTACACTGGAAAATATGCGCTAACGTACAACTTCGGCAGCAGTCCAAAGATGCATTTGATTAATCGATTAAAAGATAATGTAATGGATTCAAATCTTAACAATCGATTAATCAATCATTGATTAATTATGCCCATCCCTACTCGCAAGGTTCAGCTTGTTTACTGTAAGTGATCCGTGATGTGTTGGTGAGGAGGAAGAAGACTAAAAATAAAAAGATGAAGGAAAGAGAACAACGTAAGCCACACACATATATCCACTGAGCTCTCGCTTTCCCTCACTAAAGAACTCATGATGTTTTTACTGTGGAGACAGAACCATACATCAGCTGGCTTTGTATCATTTACACCTGATTTAAACTTATAGCCAGAAAGAAGCATGTCCCTGTAAGCTGTATCTCCTCTAACGTGTCGCATAGGTGCAATGAAAGATTTAACTTCACACAAATTAGTAAGAGCAGGACTCCCTTGTACACCATGGTTCTTAATCTCAATGGGATATTTTCCCTCTGGTTAAATAAAGGTTAAAATAAAAGGTCCATATACAAAAATCCCTTTTTACACAGAGCTGAGCATCGATAGGCTGAATTTGAATCTTTTTATTATATTTTTATTGGACGTTCTCACATTGTACATCACTTCAGTCAATCAGATCTAAACATCTGATTGACTTTTTACAAATCGAAAAGTTAAGTAAAACTTCGGTCATCGGGGGATAACTAAAGATAGACTCATCCACTATTAGAGGTTTACAGTGATGGTAACGACTGGCTATATCTAACCAGATAATGGGTGGGATGGCAATGCTTTAGAATCATGCAGCTATCTGCCTTTCAGATTGTTTAATTTAATCTGCTGCATCAGTGTAATTGCAATTTGGTGTCTATTTCCTTTATGAGAGCCTTCACACTAGACTTTTTGGTCCGAAAAGTGTGGAGTTTTCAAACTCATTTTGTGTGCTCATTCTGGCAGCACAGAAATCCGTGTGTAATTTCAGGAATCATGGCTTCATCCTGTCCATTCGCAGATAAATATCCATGTTTTCTTGAGTACAGTAGGGTTAGGGTGTAGAGCAAATGTGTTTATTTCACAAAGAAAGTTTCTCTAACCATATTTGCCCTGCAGTGCAGACACTACAGGTGGCACTTCCTCTAATATAAAGAAACAGCTCCATCATTCTGAGAGAGCCTAAGGGCCTGTGTTAGATACTGTCAACAGAAATACAAGAAACGATTATGATTCAGTGTTATTATTCGTGTAGAATCAAATGAAATAATTTTAATCTTACATCACGATATAATACTGTCCTATTTCCTGACAGTAACACTCCTCCTACAGGTTTAGATAAGGAGCAGTTTAACTCTTCAGAAGAGGCATATCAGTCAAAGCGCAGCATAATGCTCCATAAATGCAAATCTTATTCATTTATTTGTTCCAAAAAGCATATAATCAGCTTTACTTAAACTATGAATAAACTTTGCAACAAAACACAGACAATGAAAGCCCTCCAGAGTGTGAGGGACAAGTGGCCTGAAGCCTCGCAGCCTTCGCTTCAGTCTAACTGCTCTCTGTAGTGGGGTAATTTAGGCAGCTGAATACATATGTGGTTAACCTCACTTTCAGATACAATTACGCCCACCTCTCCCACTTCTCTCTCTGCCAGTGTGTTTCTTACTATCCCTCCCTGGCATCCAGGTGAAGAGCCGCTCTCAAAGCCAAAGGTTTAATTTTTCTCTCACTATTTTCAACCACGCAGTTCCGGCGGGGACCTGCTCTGTCCGCGCAGGCGGCGAGAATCAAAGAGTTGTTGACACAGTCTAAACTGAACTGTCATGACTGCCGCGTCTACCTGACGCTCAGTTTGTATTACACAGCCTCGCAAGTGTGTCGCAGCGACGTTGTGGGTTTGTAACATCTGCTGGGTGGGATGAGATTACACTGGCTGCCACGTGGGGCGCAGTTGCAGTTTACGTATGGCTTCTATTCCTGCTCCTTGGAGACACGCCGGCACTTTTGTACCAGCAAGATGTGCTGCAGAACCTGTGAATACCCATGAAACACATCTGGATCCATAAACAAGACAACATGTTTGTGCAAAACAAATGTTTGGCAATTTCAAGGTGTTTAAAAGAGCTTTAATATTCAATTCACAGTTCTATTCTGATAAGAATGAATATCCTGCATCCTCAATCCAGTTTCTCTGCAGTTAAGTTTCAAGGTATTGATTTCTTTATCATCTCTTATTAAGTGGGAACAACAGAAATACTTATTTTTGTACAAATTTGTGGCCTGGATCAAATCCCAAATGGCATCTGTGACTGGGAAAGAAAAAGATGCCTTACGCTAGAGATAAAAGGAAGAGTAAATAAGAACAGGAGGTCATATTTTTCAGCACTTGTTTATCAGTTTAATTGCAGGACAAAGCAAAGTGTTACAGGCCAAATTTCTACTTGAATCCAGTCAATATAACTAAGATGCTAGCCTTTAAAAACAACACCAGTTGGTGAGGAACAATGCAACCCCCTCAGTCCCACACACGTCCGTTTTACACTTCGGCCAAGTTAAAAACTGCCTTCATTGTGATTTCATTCATTTAGAAAGTTGACTTCACAACAAATTGATAGATTTATGATAGTCTGGTCATTTTGGCTCTAATCCCTTTAAGAATCAAGGAGAGAAAAACTAAAATAACAAACTTGGGTGCAAACTGTCACAAACCAACAGAGAGCACAGAATCTAAATATTATTTGTCATTTTATAAACTCCAGAGATGGTGGTTTCCAGGAAAGCAGATCAAAGGATAAAATTCTTTCCATTCCAGCATTCAGATGCCAGAAAAAACATGGTTGTAGAGGGCGGATTCTCCCCTGTGGTGCCTGTTGCTATATTTGCCCCGAGTCAAGCAGGGAGGCTGGGAAAGACGAGGAGACACTGCGACTCCCTCAATTAGGAGTTGGAGTTAAAAGCCTCCATCTCATCTCCTACACAAGAGAGCATGCAGAAAGAATACTTGTGATGAAGCATGCTTGTACAGTAAGTAAGACAATGTGTGCGCTGTGAGCAGGCCATAGTTGCATGTTCATGAAACTTGCTTTCTCTATAGATATCATTATCACTGTGCACCACAAAGAAATGCTCACAGAGCTAACAAAGTCACTCTTTACAAATGTTAGCAGACAATGGCTGAATGATGACTACCGCACGAATTTGCACTCTGGAAATGCCAGAGGGAGGTGGAAGGAACAGCAAAATGAGGCAAAAACACAAAATTAAGTGTTGGAAAAAGAGAAATTACTAAAAGAGATAAAAAATATGGAGGTGAATCGTTGCTTTTTGCTGCCTTCAGGTCTTTAGATGGCTCATCTGGGGAAGGCCAAATGAGAATAAGATTGTCTCATAGTGGCTCTTTGCTCCAACTTTGTGCATAAAGAAGGTCTAAAGTTTATAAAAACAAATTACAGAGGTTTTTAAGTTAAAAAAAGGGGGGCTTAAAATTTTTTTTAAAATCCAGACAGCCCATTGGAAGATGTCAAGATCCGAGTCGTGCTGCTGAGAAGCAACTGTGGTTGATTTATATTCCTCTTTGGGTGACCAGACAGTAAAGCTTAGCACCGCAATAGTTGATCGTACAAAGAGCATGGAGTGCAGTCTCTGTATTGCTGTGAAAAGAAATGGTCACGCTCTGAAAAAAAACCTTCAAATCTGCACAAAATAAAAACACAACTCTGGCTTTTTTTATATTGTTCACAGGGGTTTAATGCAACTCTTCAAGTCTTACATTGAGTTTTCTCTGTCTGTGCTTTAATATGAAAAAATACACTATTTTGTATTATTAAAATACTGAGATTTCTTTTTGAAAGATATGTTGTTCAAAACATCCAAATAATGACCAACTGTTTTTCCTCTGACTTGATATCAAACATACAGGACATTAAATGTACAAGATGGAGGAATAAGACTGAATAACTTCTTTCTAACTGCAACTTTTAATCGAAAATTCGCCTAAACTGCGGTTTCAGTAAGTCTCCATTGATGAGCATTTCCACACACAGTCCACTCAATGTTTACTGTAGTATAAAAATGGGCAAGCTTTGATTTGTTTATAGTAAAAGAAAAAAAAAGCTGTTCCTGGTGTTAAATATGTCGACAGATGGCCGGACAGGTAAAAAAGAGAGCGAGGTGTGAGGATGACTAAGAGCTCCGCTGCGGCTGCAGTCTCTTACTGGGTGACCCTCAAACTGCACACACATACACACAAACTTGCACACAGCGGGTGCAGGAAGAAGGCGCACACGCCACAGAAAACTGGCACACGCACTCCCAACCCTCTGCCTCTCCCTGCTGCCCTGTCTCCTTGCATCTTTGTCCTTGTGCAAAAAATAGCAAAAATATTATTCAGAGGATGGGAATGTCCCATGTGTCCACCTTAGACGCACACTCGCAGCCTTTTCCTGTATGGCAACGCATTTCATCAGCATCTTTTTTTCATACTGAGCCTTTTGCATCATAGTTCAAATGAATTGTCTTTATTGACAGCAGCTAACGAGAAAAGAGGTTTAAGAAAAAGGTTGCCACTTTACACATAATTAGAGGGAGTTCGATTGGCATTTAATGATCTTATCAGAACAACAAATAACAATTATAATCTTGTAATGATTTTTTTCTCATGATGAACAACAGATCATTACTGTCAAAAAAAAAAAAAAAAGCTGACACATCTCATTATTTCCTTTTGGTCCACCCACTGTCAAACATCACACATGAGGACGCTGCAGTCACAAAGCTCACAAACTCGGTACAAACCGAAAACCCCCAGAGTGTACACTGTGCTCACCTTATATGGGTCAAGACTGATGTATCCGACTTAAACCATCCCCCAAAAATAGCTGTGGGTGTAATCACCACCAAATTCATTAAGCACAGCTGGATCGGTGAGACAAGTAGAGGTGAGCGCGTCTGCGCACAATTCCCTGGAGGAGAGTCTTTGGGCCCAGAACTAGACAGCTGGGTGTTGCACGCTCCACACAAACGCACACTTGCTGTATCGATCCTTTCATTTTCAGTTTGAGACAGAGTGACACAATTATAGATTGTCATGGCGGTTGAATGAGTCAGTAATGTAGGTCATCTGTTATGCTCTAATCGTGTCCTTTATATAAATCATTGGAGCACATCTATTATGGATGAAGGAGAGTTCAGCATGCTGTCGTCTTCGGTACGGCTGGGATCGTTCGCAGGCTGCTCTTACTGGGTGCTAAGGCTGGGTCAGTCTGTACACGGGTCAAGAAATGCAAAATCATGGCAGGGGTATTAATCAATCACTTAATCGATTTAGCCCCAGAATGTGTGGTAGAACTCAGCTGCTTATTGCATTTTATCATGTATCTCATCCATCTTTCCTCTTTGTGCCATATTTGGCAACCAGGAAGATGAAATCCCAGCCCTGCAACCGCTTCTGCAACTCTCTTGATGTTGTTTATGTCCAAAATCCAACATATTTCTTCACGACATCATCTTCATCTCATTCCCTCTCTACGGCTTCTCCCTGCGAGGCCTCTACAACTGCTCTTTTGCCTCTGTTTGTTAAAACAGAGATTACGCGGGAACAGAATGTGTCATCTTATTACACGGCATTGTGTCGCAGCATAAACACACAAGCAGCTCCCTGACAATTAACTACCCACTCGAGGCTGAGTAGTGCCTCCAAGCCTCGAAAAAAGACCCCTTTTTAATGGCACCAGATGACATTGTGTTATGCAAGCAAAACATTTGCGACTTGATCTGCGGAGACAGTCTGTTAACGGGAAAATATTGCACTTGCAGTGGTCAGTGCTGCGGCCACTCGGTTATCAATTGGATGTGAAATGATGTCTTCCTTGAAGGAGGGTTTGTTGCAGGTGTGAGATTTCACCGCCTCATTCACATCTTGATTCGTACCATCTTACAAGATCACAAAGCTTCCATCCAGACAGCCTCAACAAAAGCATTGTCACGGCTGCTGAGGCCCCTTTTATTCGTGTAAATGGAGCTGAGGAGGTGATGTCACGCTCCCATGTTAGCTCATCATTTGAGGATTACTTGGAGGAAGCACCATTTTGTTGTGCCGTCTTTTTCTTTTTTTTTTTTGCTTGCCTGGGGTATTGCTGACAGATATTTGGCCCCGAACAGACAGAGTTAGGCGAAGCGCTGTTACCATGGTAACCCTGGAACACCATGGTGGCACATTTGGCGAGAAAAAAAAAGCGTACAGTAGCCGCTGAAGATGAGGATAATGGTATTAAGAATTTAAATAGCAAATGAAACTAGTTTGCAATGGACGACACGTGGCATGTTCATTGTGGATTACTGGTAGCCAGATATTGTGCACCGATCTGGCAAAGGAGTAATATTCGTGTGTGGAGAAAAGAGGGATCTTTCAGAGGAGGAGACAGCAGTGATGACAACAGACAGCGGGGTTTCTGTTGTATTTCTGCAATTAAATGAAGACAAAACGGTGATTTTTCTGTTTGGTAAGAAAGAGAAGAGGGTCAGCGAACATCGTAAACATCTGGAGACTAGGCCTCTTCACTCAACTTCACTTCAATCACTGACACAAGTCTGTAACCTTGGAGTGAGACTCAACTCAAGACTCAAAAAACAACAACACAATTAAAAGTTTTTGCCCAACAAGAGAGAAACTCAGCCATGCCTTGTTCTGTGGTAGACTGGATGAACAGGACTTTCCAAAAGGAGCATTAAACATCTACAGCTCATTCAGAAGCTTGCTCAAGTTTTAACCAGGAATAAGAGATCTCAACACATCACACCAGTTCAAAATCTTTACACTGACTCCCAGTCAGTCACAGAATAGATTAAAGAAAACCCCACTGATCAATTATAAATCCCAGAATGGTTCAGGTCCAGAATATATATTTCAAGAGAGAAAAAGGATGACAGAAAATATCAAAAAGCAAAAAAAGAAAATGTACCAACAGGCACTTCCATTTATTTATCACTCTGTCTAAACATGGAGAAGCAGGATTTAGCTGTTGCTGAAAACAAGCGATACAAACTGCCAGTGGAGATAAAACTGTCACCAAACGTAGACACTTTTATATAAAACATTTATGTTCTCATGCACCTACAAATGAAATCTTTTAATTTACTTTTATTTATATTATTTCATTATCATTTTTTGTGGGGTTCAGTGTCTTGCCCAGTCACACTTTGACATATAGTCAGGGGAAGCTGTGAGTAAAACCACCGACTTTCTGCTCTTCTTCCTGAGCTACAGCCCCCCAACAAATGGTCACTGAAAAAGAATCAATATTTTTGTGTCACTGTGACCTCTGAAAGATAAAAATGTTCATCGTTAGACCCTCATATCAGCAGGTGGAGATAATAGTTGCACAAAAAGAGGCCTGAGGTGAGAGGTCGACTGCAGTTGGACCAATCAGAGGAAACTGGGCTTTTTCCTAAAGTGTCTGGCACCATGTTGTTAGGAGGACCACAATTCCATCCCCTTCTTTAATGAATGGGGAAAAAAAAGGTTATTTTCCCCCAAAGGAATGTTCAGGGCATGATATACATTATTTTGCCATTCATTTTAAAATATAAATCTCCTAAAGACATTTAAAAAAAAAAAAAAGCTAGAGTTGGTAATGTTGGGGAGCTACAGTAGCAAGATTTGAAAATGTCTGAGTTTAATGTTTACTTTATTTTCTTTTTTTCTTTTTGTTTATTTCCCCTTTTTTCTGTGTTGGTTCACATACTTTTGTAGTCTTGTATAGTTTTTTTTCTGTTTTGCATCTGTGAGATTTTATTGTATGCAAATTTATGATAAAAACAAATTTGAATGACAAAAAATGTATAAAATGAAAATTGCATTTCCTGTGAGCTCCAAACCTTCCGGTCAACCAACCGTTCAAAGCTGTGCCTCTTCCGATCTTCCCACTCCCTGTCATTAATGTTCAGTCTGAAGCCACACCCCCAAATTGCAGGCATTGGTCAGAATTTTTACAGCTCTCACAGAGGTCTGACTTTTTTGTTCTTTGTTATGAATACATGAAGTATTATTGACTACTTTCAGGGTGGAGGACCATTTCACCCAGTATAACAGAAAATGTTCCTGAACAGGATTACCAACTACCTGTTTAAAGTGATACAAACTCTGGTTTTGTTCAATTGAATTGAATTCATGCCACAATCTTTGTAAAACAGATAATAACTAGAATTTAAGAACAAACTTGTTCATAAGTGCTGTTAAATGATGCTCATTGTTCCCTTTTAAATAAGAAAGCACATATGTACACAGTAGTGTCATCTCAGTCCTGTAATAGCAAAAATGTGATGCAAATATAGTGCTGTCAAAACAAAAAGGAGCAATTATCTCAGATTAGTAGCATTTACAACTAAATTCCCAAAGGTTGCTTTGATTGTGGTGACAGTCTCTTAGTTTATTTCTTTTTAAGTGTCCATCACTTTTACTGCAAGTTTAACTATTATTTATTTCAAGAAACCTGAATTTCCTGCTGCTCTTGTGCTACTGTACTTTGCTGTATTCACTTCCCACCACCTTTACCCGTTTCACTCTCGGCCCCAATCCTGCTTCCCCCTCATTATCTTCTAGAGTTTTAATGAGAGTTTTCTGTCTCAGGCCTGGACTGTGGCAATCCTCTTAAGGTGACATAGAGGAAAGTCTTGCGTCGCTCCGTATTTAGGGGAGCGAGCTGGCACACAGATTAAAAAGGCCTTTTGGGCACATGTTACCAAGGCTCTACAATTCGATTTGACAAGCTACCAGTTCAGCAGAGAGTAATAATATTTCTAGACAGTGTGTGACTTTGGTGGCCTTTGAAGCACAAAAGTAGAGCTGAGGGTAAAAAAAAAAGAAAAAAGAAAGTTGAAGGAATTGTGCTGACTTGTAGATTACAGTGTCTCCAGGTAGTGCAAGTGACACATAGATTTTGTTGTCAGGGAAAATGTATATGAATACCACTCAGCTCTTTAAATGATAAGTTCCTCTTCCTCATTGCTTTAATTGGGTGAATACAAAATGAAGAGGGTGTAATCAAAGAGAACGGATGCAATCTGATAACATAAAACACACTTCGACACTGCCCAGAGGAGCTGTTACCATGATAACAAAATGGAAATGGCCCACTTTGCTGCTACAGTAGTCAAGTGAGGAGTGGAGAGAAAAGGAAGGGCGACACAGAATACAAGGAAAGGAGGGAGCCAATACTAAAAAGCAGAAAAGGGACATTTTAAATGTGGAGCAGAGACAAGCAAGGACAGAATTACACATGAATACCCAGCTAGCTAAGCTTCCACTCTTGGTGTTAATTAATGCCATTGATCCGGGGAGAGGGTTTAAAAAAAAATCATCCCATATCAAAAAATGTTCAGTGATTTCAGCACGTTCAACACTTTTAATTAGTCCCAAGCAGATACGTCCTCAGCGGACAGCTTGATGACTTTGAAATCTTATGTGAAACAAGGTTTAAAGAGAAACTGAAAGGACTGACACGAGATCTTGATGTCAATCAAGACACTGTTGGAAGTTTTTTTTCTTATAATTGCAATATAGTTTCATCAGACATTTGGAGTGTGAGATGTCAAATGTTTTCCCCAATACAATGGTGTGTGCAATTCAACACATTTACTGGATTTGTGGGGAATGTGGAAAGAGTGAGTGTTGCCTCAGGTGATTAGAAATTTCACCAATGATGTGTTTCTTCAGTTCTGATAGGGTAAAGCTTATGCTGGTGCTTACAGTCAACAGCAGGAAAGGGCTCCTTTTCATTTATAAATCTAATAGATTTTTATTTATGAAGCAGATAAAACCAGATTTAGCTTATTACCATATCCAGGCCATCTTTACACCCAAAGCAGGGTACAGCTGGAGGACCATTTACTGTTACAACACTGTTTGTGAGCAGCAGCCTGCGGTTGTGAGATGGTTATTGTTTGGGACTTCCCATCTGGAGTTGCACAGCTCTCGCTCTCGTGTTTCAACACCCCCTCACTTCTGCTGCTTGATTGGTTAATGAGGTCCATTCCTCCATTCTGAGTGATTGGCGCAACACCTACGCTGTCATTAGGGCTCGGTGACAGACTCCCGTTGGTTGGAGGCATATCACCTCTCGTCACGCAGACTGACAAATGCATGATTTCACCACACAGCAAATGTCCCACAGAGAGGTGGAGCTACCTACACCTGACGCCCAAATCTGGTGCGTGAGATGAAGATGCAATAATCATCTCTTGATGAAAAACATCTTTACTGGGGTGGAGATGAGAGTCAGGAAAATGCAAATATATTTCCCGACGCAGCACAAACTGGGCTGGTTGCAGTTCTGGAGATGTGACCACGGAAGCACAAAGTCACGTGGGGACAGACTACAATGAAGCAACATGAGTAGAAAGGCAGCAATCATCTGTGCTTTTGAACTCTCCCTGAGAGATCGGTGGAAAGGGAAAAAGAAGCAATGTCCACAAGCCTTTTTGTCTAAGTGACTAAAACCAAAAGACAAGAACTTTCACCTAACTCTAACCATGCATGTTCTTGGTCCCTAAAAACATGTTTTCTCTTAACTTTTTGCCCTTAATTTAAGATAATGAACCATGCTGTTTTTTGTTTGTTTTTTAAAGGGAAAAAAGAAACTAGTAAAAGGTTATAAAACTAAAAAGCTATGCTGAAGCTAAATCATTTTTAAAGGTCTTTAAAGTTCAGAATGCCTGGCTATCACTGCTATGCATGAATGTTGCATGATAGCCCTTCAAGAGCAGAATTATCAGGATTCTCTTTGAATTCATTTGCATCGTTTAACTACAGGTTTTGTACTTTTAAAGATCTCATAATATTCTAGTGAGGTTTCATCAACCAGTGTTCTAGTGTCAGCCATCATCATAGATCACATAAGGCATTAATAAAAGGAATGTGTGATTTAACTCTGGAGGACAAAACTTCATCCATAAATCAAAATTTAATCAAATAAAATCAAAACACCTTCCATAGCTAAAAAAATGCTTTTTTATACTCATTAGATTTACAATTCATAAAAAATTATTGTGCGCATTTGTGAAAACCTACAAGGCCTGAAGAATGATGTGCGATTTCTCTTTTTGAATACTTTTATCAAAATATCCGATTGTTGTAAACCTTAAAAGTTCGAAAGGACAGAAAAGATTTATATTTGCACATGTGATGTTGCAATCTAAATGAGTAAGATGTGAGACAATGTATTCTTTTGGCAAGTCAGACTATCTGAGATCTAAAATAATCGGAACATTATTGTTGGAAACAACAGATTTTAAACCTCAAAACATTACTACTTGCATTGTTTTTACTGTACTTACAATAGAGTCATTTTTTTACCCTTTGCAACAAGTATCTTTTTGTTTGGACACAATAAATAGGCAAGAATGAAAATGATGAAAAACTGGGGAAAAAAACTAGCAAGCTCAAACAGAGGGAGAGGAGAAAGGGGTGATGACGTTAAAAGGGTGTCGATTGGTGGGCAGCCTATAACTCAGCATGTCCATATGACAGGATGCATCACTGCTGCTGATTTTCCACAGCTGAACGCGTCACAGCCAATGAGAGCAAAATGTTTATTTATTAAGCTCACTAACAGATCTGTAATAAAGTGAAGATTAAGGACCCCCGACTGCTCAGGAACACAACCACTCAGCTTTCTGAGCAAAAGAGACATGGAATGATTCATTCATCTGTAATTTTCTAAAATTATAACTTACAATCCATACAAAGGACAAAAAAGTTTCTTTGCATCCAACATCACAAAGGTAGACCAGTCACAGCCCTGGGAACTGCAGGAGTTCAGTCCTCCACCCACACAATTCCCTTCGGTAATGAAGAAATTTCCTCTGACAAAGGTTTATTTTAAAAGTGCTCCACTCCTTACAGCTGAGTAGTAAAGGTGGATAATCAGAGAAGGAAAAAGAAACTTTGCTATCTAGCATTTCAATGCACAGCAGGAAGCTTCAGGCAGCCCTTAATCTGCCCACGCCTTCTAAACCATATACCGATGTCAGGCCATTCTGGGAAATGGATAAAAATGAGGGATCACAGGAGCGCTGCTTTGTCACCTTTTTAATAACTCTTAAATAATCAACATGGATAAAAGCATCGCTACGACTGCCAGCAGCACCGATGCACAGTCATCTGACTTTACATTCCGGCATCAGAGGGCCAGCCATCCGAGTCTGTGAGAGTTTCTCTTTGCAGCATGCTTTGATCAAGCCTGAAACAAATATTTGAACTAACTATTCAGCTTTGTTTGCAGGGGTCCCTTGCCTCTATACTAGTCCATAGTGTTTAATGATAAATATAAAACACATCTATAGCATGCAAGGGAAAGAAAGAACATGATCTAGCCCTCTGGGATTTTGCCTTCCTGTGCCGTTCCCCAAAAGTCAAAATGCCTCAACAGAAGATGCTGTGTCAACATTCAAGAACCTAGATCCATCAGCCTATTTCCAGAATGTACTCGCACTCATGGATACTATTGAAAAATAAACAAGTAGTTCCCGAACACACTTGCATCCCAAATTTGTAAATGTAAACATTTTTTTAACTTAAAAGAAATTATTTAGCTGCTATGAGATCACTTTTGTACTTAGATAAGACATTTAAAACAAATGGTAAGCAATGGCAAAACATATCTAGGTGCTTAGAAAAAAGGAAGAGGTGAGACTTCTTTTTAAAATAAACAGTCTAGATTTAGGTAAAACAATTAAAACAAAAACAAGATCCGGTCAGTATGACAGTTAATTAAAGTCACAGATCCTCTCCCTGCGGCAACCGTCTGTAACACGACCTTGCAGAATGACACTTGTTGGTGTGTGAGGACACAGATGTCAGCGACATCGATGCAAAGACACCAACACAGACAAGTGGGAGCAGAATACAAGCGGAAAAAAAGATGGATGGTGGGTGCAATGCCCTTGTATTGTGTTTCACACCTGAGTTTATTAGCGTTCTGCTGCAGCTGGCTTGAGGGTTGAGCAGACAATAAACTTCTCGGCCAGTCATCAAATCTGTTCACTCACTACAAACATCAGTTGACTCACAACTTTAAGCCACGCTGGCATTGTTACATAGTCTGCATAGCAGAAAATGGAATTGAAAGTATTATTGATTTAACCGGAAATGTATCTATAAAGTCGGCTTCTAATGCAATATTGTGATCAGCTGAGATTTGTTATGGTGATTATAGATAACAGCAGCAGTAACCAACTCACTGGTAACTTCTCACTCAGTTACTGGGTGGTGGTGTTGAGCTGCCACACCTGTTAACAATCACCAGTAATTGCTCAATGAGCAGCAGCTGACTATGATTGCTGTTTAGTGGCCACTGGTGGCTGTATATAAGCAAGAGGCAGGAATGTCTGAGTTACAGGGCAAAGGCATCCTCTTCTCTTCTCAGCTTGCTGGGGTTTCAAGTGTGTCTGAGAAGTGCTGGGTACTGATTGTCAGCTAACAGCCATGGCTCTTGGACTCTTCATGTGGTAAGTTTTGTTACTGTTGATGTTTTGTTTTGTGCTCTTTAGACAGGCTTTAATTTTGTTTTTTCTAACAGGGTTGCCTGGATTTCATTATTGTTGGATAATGGTGCT